>JAULJZ010165706.1:0-25571 GCA_032270985.1 Heliamphora pulchella | reverse complement strand
TCTGTGTGTAAGCCATACTCTACACACCAGATTAAATACTATACAGAATATTAGACATCCATGCATAACAAAGAAATAATATGCATACATTGCTCATAAAGATTTATCATAAAATGAAAAATTAATTTTATTAAAAATAAAATTAAATACTAAAAATATGATTTTCAGTATACCAATCCTAACAGAAACTCCCTAAAAAAAACTTACGAATCAAAAAAATCTACAATAATTCGTGTCAAAACTATTCAGATATTCATAGTAGTGCATGTGACAACGTTTGCGATTAAACCATTTTTACTACCAATTTTGATCATTCTTACCATTAAAACAATGGTCTATTATGAATTTACTACCAAATTGATGAATTCCTTTATTTTCACTTCTCAAGCCATGAGATGCCTTGTGGAAGAAATATGCATGGGAAGACAACCTTTACTGATTATTACCATTTTCACTATATTTGGGTATTAGTTGAAACTTACTAGTACATGTGGCCATTTGATATCATCATTTTCACTGCTTACGAACTATTTTGGGAATGTTTTTTAATGGTTTCAATATACATAGTGAGGCATAGGGATTATAACCATTATTAGTTAATGTGATCAATCTTCCCACTAAGACATTAGTGGATTATGAAAAGGAAGCAAAAGTACAAATCTTACTACCGCTTGTGATCACTCTTCCTATGTCGATAAGTTTTAATTTGTGATTTGATGTGCTTTGAACTCCTCATCTCAATTCCTTTGAGAAATCTTCTTTTCATCCCTTCTCATTATTGTCCTCTCCCTTTCTTTCTTCATATTTGTTTGGACTTAGGTTCTCAAAGTAAAATCCTTTTAAGAGAATTTTTGTGATTTTTGAGAAAACAGCTGGAATTGCATAATATTATTTGAATCTGGGAAAGAGATTAGCAATGGTAGAGGGTTTGTTGCAATATCATTTGATAACAGTAGTGTGATGGGAACAAATACAAAGAAAACGTGTTTTGTAATCATGTGTTAGGTGTTTTGTAAAGAAAACATTTTTATGAAACACGTTTTATGTTTTAAGAAAACATGTCTTTTTTTGCTTAAAAAGGAAAGCGTTTTTAACAATAACAGTTACTGTACAAATACTACCCACGAGAATTAAAAAAGAAAGCATTTTCAAAAATGCTTTCAGTATAAAATCTAAAAGAGTGCTTGTGAATACCTCTTTATTTGGTAATACTTAAAAAGGAAAGCGTTTTTGGTAAAAATGCTTTCAGCATAAAATCTGAAATGAAAGCGTGCTTGTGAATATCGCTTTCTTTGTTAATACTTAAAAATGTTTTTAGTAAAAGAGTCACGTTCTCTGCCCACCCACGCCCATATCGTGCTTAATAGGCCAAGTTAGGCGCCCTTGTCCAGTTATCAGCGCCCAATGCGCGCGTAACAGCCTTTTGCGTCCAGCTCTCTGGTCCTTGGCACCAAACTCGTGCTCAAGAGCTTGTTGAACGTCATGGTTTCGGCCCTCCAATTTGTTTCTTCTCTTCTTCTTTTTATTTTTAGAACGTTTTCTCCCCCTGCGCTCCCTCTTTTGGTTCTTCAAACCCTAGCTCTTCCCGAATCAACCCTCCTCTTTGGATCGTGCCTGGACTCATCTAGTCAGTAGATTCGACTCACAGATTTCTCGTTTTTCCTAGGATCTTCATTTATCTCGCTTGTGAAGGTAAGGTTTCTCACTTTCTCTTTGTTCCTTCGATTTTATCTTTTTGGGTTTTGGGTTTTCGTATTTTGCAATGGCGGTGCTGTGTTTTTCTTAAGTGCCATAACTTTATGGCTCCCAAAAACTCGATTTGAAAACTTAAGCTAAAAAAACATTCATTTGACTCGACTAGGTTTGTCTTTCAAGAGGCTTTTAACTGGTTTATCTTGTATACCAAGACTTTGTGAACCTCACCTTGGTTCAAGAAATCTATAGCAATATCAAGGAGTTTGATCAAACCACAGAGTCTTTTATTTCCCCCATTTGGGGTGTTGAATTTGAGTTCAATGTCCCCTTTCTTGGTCGGTGCCTTCGCATTGAACATATGGATGAGGATTCTGCCAACTATCCCATTGACATCAAATCTCCAGCAATTCCTTTAACAAAGAACTCCATTAGCCCTATTCTATGTGGGTCCTTCAAGAGTTGGATTGATCGTAGTGTATTGAAATAGGCTTAGCTCAATGATGAGTATAAGCTACTCAATCTTTTCCTTAGTGCCAATGTAGACCCTCGTACCCACTTGTCAAATGTGAACCATCGTCGTGCATACGAGATGGTGCGCATTTTATCTCGCCATAAGGTAGATTTTTCTCGAGTTTTCATGAAACTTTTTCTTAAATTTGACCCGTCCAAAGCCCAAGCCAACCGTGACAAACCTCTACCTTACGGAGTTTTTCTCACCAATCTCTTTCATTCAAAAAATGCCAACGAGCTCCCTACCAACTGCCGAGCTCCTATTGATCGACTCTTAGGTCTTCATACGATTACTCGTAGCTCCTTCTACATTTCAGGATGGGGTTCTAAGGATAAACAGATGGTGGGGTCGAGTTTTACTCCTCAGTTAGGGGAAGGTTCTTCTATGCAATCTTTAGAGAGGGAAGAACTGTCTCAGAAACGAGGTCCTGTGGCACCTGTTGACATTGCCTCTCAGCTATCTCAGATTCAAAGTGAACAAGGTTAGATGAGGGAGGTCATTGATTAAGTGCTGGCATTATAGGTTCATTATGGGCAGCAATTAGAGAACATACAAAAATCTCAAAGGCCTTTAATCAACATTTTACAGACATTGCTGACTTATTACAGCTATTTTGATAATTTATGTGGCTATCTTTTTTTGTGTCTTTCTTTCCTCCCCTTAACAATTAGTGAAAAAGGGGGATTCTATCTAATTATATATACATGCATGACATTTATGATATTCAATGGAAATGCTTGCCAGGTTGTCGTACCTGCATTATAAGCATTGGTTACTTTTTATGAATGTGATGTATGAGATTCTATCAAATGATGAAAAGAATGTTTGAATAGTAATATTAATGTTTATGTTTTATTACATACAAATATGTTTATGGTAAGCGGGTTAATTGATGAACTGGTATTTTCGATCATAAACGAATGTGTATTTTGCTTTCACAAAGTTATAGATTCAGTTAAAATAATTGACGCACTTGAAGTTGCCCAGATGCTTTAGTAGCTGCTTGAAATTTTAATGGCGGAGTATTGCTGAAGTTAAAATTATTTAGAAGGAAGCATAATAATTGGTAGAAGCAATGTATATTTGTGAATGGGATTCTAAATCAAAATACACTTTATGAATTAACTACATGTTTCCATCATTGAATTGCTTGCAAATGTTATGTTAAGTGGTAACAGCGAGTGGTAACTGCAGCTGCTGCATGTTATATTGAGTAACTCGCTCTTCAAATGCTATCCTTGGTTCGAATACCTAAGAGCCATGGGAAGAGGGTTTATCACCTGGTGAGGTTGATTGTGTATGCTTGCTTGCATGTGGTTAAACATTTTTATAACATGATGATAGCTTTTTAGCATGATAGTTTGTGTATATGTGGGTATGGAGGTTGAATCTCTGGATTGATCAGTCTTGCCTATGGGTGTTTAGAATAATAGATTTGGAAGCCAAGTTAAAAATGCATTTGGTCGACGTGTTTTTTAGTAAGGAACCTGAATGGGTTATCCAAATGGACGAGTCTGTCTTGTTGGTTCTCCTCGGTATGTGAAACGTGTTTACATAACCTTAAGTGGCTACGTGTTAGCATGTTTATGTGCGTTATGTGTTTATGTTAGTAATAACATGTTGTAGGAAAGCTTATCCTATTATCTTGCTTTTTATAGAGTTATGTCCACGCGGAGAGGACGAGGACGAGGTCGTGGTCGAGGTCGTGTTTATGCTCAGGTTCCGGAAGAAGGGGACGTTCATGCCCCGCAGGAACAGGTAGGCGGTGCTGACGTCATACAGGAGATGCTTAATACTATGAGAGTTATGGCTGAGGAGACTAGGGCCGGAGTGAGGGCTCCTAAGCCTAGAGCCTCTGTGGCTATGAGAGAATTTCGACGGTTGGATCCTCTGACATTTTCTGGGGAGCCAGACCCCAAAGTTGCTACTGAGTGGTTGGAAGTGACCACGATGATATTCGATACTCTAGATATTGAGGAGGATGCTTTGCGCGTGAAGTTGGCGACATTCCAACTGAGAGAGGATGCGAGGGAATGGTGGAAGTTCGCCAAGACCACGGTGGATGACACGTGGGCCGCTTTCACGAGAGTCTTCTTAGAGAAGTATTTCTCGAGATCTTCGAGGGGTACATACCGAGAGGAGTTCCTCTCCCTTGTTCAGGGGAACCTAACTGTGGTCCAGTACGAGGCCAAGTTAGCGAATCTGTCGCGGTTTGCAGCTGAGATGGTATATACGGAGGAGTTACGCACTAAGAGGTTTGAGAGAGGCCTTCGATCAGCTATCAAGGATAGAATTGCAGCTCTGGGTTTGGATGTGTATATCGCGCTAGTAGAAGCCGCTATCCGAATAGAGAACTTGCTGGCAGAGAGCCGCTGAGTTAGAGAGAGTGGGAGTCAGCAGGGCAATGGAGATGCACAGTTCTAGAGGCGCGAGAAAAAGCGCCAGAGGTCATCTAGACCTAGTTCTCATTTTGCCAGATCGTATCAGCAGCAGTTGTCCACACCTGCACCTTCAGTGGCTTCAACAGGAAGGCTAGAACAGAGAAAGATGGTTTGTTATCAATACGGACAGCCAGGGCATCGTTCATCTGAGTGCCCATAGAAGGGCTAGATCCATAGTTCAGCGTCTATCCAGTCACAGGCGAGAGATCCACCAGTGTGCTTTGGGTGTGGTCAGTCCGGGCATATTCGTAGATTCTGCCCTCGAGAAGAGAGTGTCCAGGGTGCGACAGGAGCGCCAGCTGCTCCATCTGCACAGAGACGATAGACCCCTTAGCAACCTAGGGCCCAGACATCTAGGTTCGCAAAAGGAGGTGCCTTAGCATAGTTTGTGAGGCAGCTAACGACTCAGAGTTATGGTGGGCAGACCAGACCACCGCAGGCCAAGGCTTATGTTCTTGCTGATCCCAGTGCTTCCAAAGCACCAGTTGCATCTGATACTGCAGCTACTCTAGCCATTATTAGAGGTACTCTTTTAGTCTATAGATCACGGGCCAGTGTTCTCATCGACATGGGAGAAACACATTCTTTCATCTCTTCTGCTTTTGCATCTGCATTGGGGTTACAGACAGACCCGTTGGGTAATGCATTGAGTGTAAAGACCCCAGTTAGTGGGAATGTGGTGTTGAGTAGAGTTTGCAGATCCTACGAGTTAGGAGTCGCCGACCGTTGTTTAGAGTTTGATTTTATCATTCTAGACATGACCACGTTTGATGTCATCCTAGGGATGGACTAGCTGGCTGCCTACCGTGCCTTTATAGATTGTGAACGACAGAGAATGTCGATCTGTATGCCGGATGGTGACTGCTTTTACTTTGTGGGTGATCGGGATGAGGGCTTGGTGTCTATGCCCGGCATCGCTCGGGTTCGAGGGAACTTGGGTTTCCTCTTTTTTGCTCTCAGGTTGGATGAGCTGGGTGAGGTTCGAGGGGAGCTACCCCATGTGATTTGTGATTACCCAGATGTGTTTTCTGATGTTCTGTTTAAGTTACCGCCGAGCCGAGATGTGGAGTTCTCTATTGATCTTGTTCCAGGGGCTGCTCCCATCTCTATGCCATCGTATCGCTTTGCACTGGCTAAGTTGCGAGAACTCAAGATGCAGTTGCAGGAGTTTCTTAACAAAGGGTTTGTGCGGCTGAGTACGTTGCCATGGGAAGCTCCAGCTCTTTTCGCGAAGAAGAAGGATGGGTCTTTGAGACTGTGCATAGACTACAGGAAGCTGAATCAGGTGACCGTGAAGAATAGGTAACCTATGCCGAGGATTAACGACCTGTTTGATTAGCTGAACGGATCGAGCTGCTTCTCGAAGATTAACTTGAGGTCAAGGTATCACCAACTGAGGATTCGGGATGAGGACATAGCGAAGACCGCCTTTTAGACTCGTTATGGTCACTACGAGTTTCTGGTCATGCCATTCGGTTTGACAAATGCCCCTACAACATTTATGGGTTTGATGAATCGTATCTTCTACCCTTATCTGGATAGTTTTGTGGTCATGTTCGTGGATGACATTCTGATCTATTCACTCACGAGGGAAATGCATGATGAGCATCTGCATGTTGTCCTACAGCTTTTGAGAGAGCATCGCTTGTATGCGAAGTTCGAGAAGTGCGAGTTCTGGATGTTAGAGGTGAGATTCCTTGGACACGTGGTGTTAAAGGATGGGGTATCAGTGGACTCGTCGAAGACTGATGCCGTGATGAATTGGCAGCGATCGAGGAACGTATTTGAGACCCATAGTTTTCTGGGTTTGGCAAGTTATTATCGGCAGTTTGTGAAGGACTTTTCTAGATTGGCAGCACCTATGACGCGTCTTACGCAGAAGGGAGTCAGTTTTGTGTGGAGTGAGTCCTGTGAGTCGGCTTTCCAGGAGTTGAAGAGGAGATTGACCAATGCACCTGTGTTGATCATCCCAGAGCGAGGTCTGGGATATACAGTGTACTGTGATGCGTAGCACTATTGGTTGGGCTATGTATTGATGCAGGGAGGTAAGGTTGTAGCCTACGACTCACGACAGTTGAAGACACATAAGAAAAACTACCCGACACACGATCTAGAGTTAGCAGCTGTGGTCTTCGCCTTGAAGACATGGCGGCATTATCAGTATGGTAAACATTTCGAGGTTTTCTCTGACCACAAGAGTTTAAAATACTTATTTTCACAGAAGGACTTGAATTTTCGCCAACGACGATGGATGGAGTTACTGGAGGACTACGAATTTGACTTGCAGTACCACCCGAGAAAGGCAAATGTTGTAGCCAACGCACTCAGTAGGAGAGATCTCATGGTTCGTTAGCTTATGTGGCTATATGAGAATGGGACATGCTTGGAGATGTTTGGGAGTTTAACCTGTGTCTCGGGGAGATAGAGAGAGGTGCGATCTTATATTCAGTAGCTTCACAGCCTGCATTGGTTGTACGTGTGTTAGAGGCTCAGCAAATCAATCAGGAGGCTCAGATGATACGGGACCGCATTGCCAGTGGGAAGGACACAACAGGATGGGTGGTGAGTTCAAATCAGAGTTTGAGATTAACAGGGCGACTGTTTGTGCCAAAGTCGTGTCTTGTTGAGGTGCTACATGAGTTTCATCATTCATGTCTTGCAGTGCATCCAGGAGGCACAAAGATGTATCACGACCTGCGTCGTCAATTCTGGTGGACAAAAATGAAGAGGGATGTGATTCGATTCATTTCTCAATGCCTTACTTATCAGCAGGTAAAGGTGGAACACCAGAGACCGACAGGATTGTTACCGCCGTTGCCTATATCTGAGTGGAAGTGGGAGAATGTCACGATAGATTTTGTATCAGGACTTCCTCGATCACCGAAGGAACACGATGCTATTTTGGTTGTGATTGATAGGTTGACAAAGTCTGCACATTTCTCTCTATTCGTGTGAAGGATTCAGTGGACAGGCTGAGTAGATTGTACGTCTGAGAGATAGTCCAACTACACGGAGTACCTGTGACTATTGTTTCTGATCGAGACCCGCACTTTACATCATGCTTTTGGCAGTCTTTAGGTGGCTTTGGGGACGAGCTTGACCTTTAGCACAGCTTTTCACCCACAGATCGACGGTTAGTCTGAGAGGACCATGCAGATTTTAGAGGACATGTTGAGAGCTCGTGCGCTTGATTTTCGGGGTTCTTAGGAGGATCATCTATCATTGGAAGAGTTTGCAAACAACAACAGATATCAGTCTAGTATTGGGATGGCACCGTATGAGGCTCTGTATGGTAGGCCGTGTAGATCGTCAGTGTGTTGGACAGATGTGGGTGAGACCGCTGTTTTGGGACCCGACTTAGTACGGGAGACAACCGAGAAGATAGCGGTGATTCGTCAACGTCTGGTGACAGCTCAGAGCCGCCAGAAGAGTTATGTAGATCAGAGAAGGAGACCTTTGGAGTTTGCAGTGGGGCATCATGTGTTTCTGAAGGTCTCGCCACGTAGAGGGTTGATGAGATTTGGGCGTAACGGGAAGCTATCACCGCGCTTTATTGGCCCATTAAAGATCTTGAAAAGGATTGGGGTGATAGCATATCGTCTGGCCTTGCCACCTCAGTTAGCATCTGTGCATAACGTGTTTCACGTTTCCATGCTTCGGAGGTATGAACCAGATCTGTCACATGTTCTGCATTGGGCCAAGTTATGGGTTGATGAGGATATCACGTATGAGGAACGTCCTGTGAAGATTCTAGACACGAAGGGGCAAATGTTGAGGGGGAGAACAATTGCTTACGTCAAGATCCTTTGGCTTCGTCACGGGGTTAAAGAAGCGACATGGGAGCTTTAGTCTGGGGTTCGTGCTAGATACCCGGACCTGTTTACCTCGTGACCTTGTAGCAAATTTCGGGGGCAAAATTCCTTAAGAGGGGAGAGTTGTGAGACCCTATACCGTTTCATTTTTTATATATATCCATGTTTGACGTGTTTCTTTTATCACATGAATATCATCTATGAATGATCTATGTTTTGGTGTTGTAGAACGGCATGTATAAATGTGTTTTACGCTTTTCGGGGTTTGGTTGCGGCTTGTTTGGCTTGTGTTTAAGCCTAAAAACCAGTTTGACGCAGAAAAGTACACTGCCCAGCAGTTCGGTCGGCTGGAGGGGTTGACCCAGTCGACTGGACTGAGATTTTTCAGTTCGGTCGACTAAACTAGGGCGTTTGGTCGACTGGACAAAAGATATTTGCCGTTTCTATAAATATCCAGTGGGCTGAGATATTTGTTTAGACATTTCTTCCAAACTAAGTTTTCCCTTTTCTCTGCCTTCTCTCTAAATTTGAGGGCCTGAGGTTTGATTTTTCGTTAGTTTGTTTACGGATCCTTGCTGTACGCATCGTAAGCTTCGCTTTCATTAGGACAGATTCTCGTTCTAACACTGTTTAGTTTTGAGACGTCGAGTTTTTGAATCTTCGAGGTAGGATTCTAGACCCTACTGCTGGTTAAAAGTGTTATATATAATTATACGTATTTTCACCGGTAGAAAATACATCAAATGTCATATTTATATTTAAACCTTATTTTTCAGATAAAAAGCATGTTTTTTTTCTTTTCTTGGTTTATTACATTGTATGACTTGTGGTTTTATGGCTTTCGAAGAGGGTTTTGAAAACGGTGGATTTTTGTGAAAATCTCAACATTTGGTGTTTTGGAGGTTTGGAGTTAACCTTTGAGGTTAAGTCTTGATTTTAGAAACGTTTTGTTGAAAATGGGAAAAAAATTTTTAAAATATTTTTGTTTGATCTCCATGTTGATGGATGGATTCATATATACATGTTTAATGTATATTTGTAAAAATACTTTTTGTAGTCGAGCTAGGTCAGTTTTTAGATGATTCTCTAGATGTGCCGCGATAACGGGTATTTAACACGAGTTTCTCTCGATGGAAGTCCAAAAACGTGCACAGAGTAGATACCTTTGTCCTTCGGGGTAGTTCCCGTAAAGAAGGTGGTGGGTGCTTTTATCCCTCGATTTTAGTCCGTAAAGTCAGCAGTTACGTTGTGGTGCTCTGTATAGAACTTGTCATTACCTAACTGGTCCTAAGATGTTTAGGAATTGGGTAATGGGCAAGAATCTATAGTTGCTACCTCTGTCCCTTTGTGACGGAGTCGGTACATAAGATTCATTTTCTCTTTCCTCAGTGTGTGATCCGAGTGGGCAAATAACGTTTTGGTTACTGTTTTCTTTAACTGTGAAACGTTATTTTGCATTGTATAAATGCTTGGTTTTGTGGATGAAAAACCGTTTTGGAGGCTTATGGGAGTCTGATGGGAAAACTTGGGGTTTTATGATGTAAAACCGGTTTGGCTCTGTGGTTGAGTTAGCTCCCACTATATGATTGCATATCCTGCTTTACAGCTTTATAATCTGTTTTTATTGGGTTTTGGCCCACAATGTGAAATTTTGTTTTAAAACTATTTTCAAGTTTGGAGATTGATGATCACGAGGAGTTGATCTAGTGGTGCCCGTGCTGGCGGAAGACTTACTAGTTTTCCTTTTTGTATGCCTGTTTGAAAGCATGTTTTGTACGCCTCTAAGCGATATAATTATGCATGTTGGAATTGAATATTTACTGCTTATGGGAGATGCATGTTGGGTATTCCTTTGATTTCAACAGGTGGATTTAATTGTATGAAAACTCATTTTCATAAAACTAGTGTTTGGTGGATTTTCACGTGACCCTGGGATTTGGGGCGTGATAGTTTCGTTTAGGACCACGTAATGTTGTACATGTTTTTGGTTTTGAAACCTCGTGTTGTAAGCCTATTGGCAATTATATTTAATACATGTTTGTTCCTTATCTTGAGAGTGAAACAACGGGTTAGGTGTTGTTTATGGGTGTTTAGGGTAGCCCAGGGTTTGGGGCGTTACAGAATGGTATCAGAACTCTGGGTTCGAATACCTAAGAGCCGTGGGAAGAGGGTGCATCACCTTGTGAGATTGATTGCGTGTGCTTAATTGTATGTGTTTAGATGTTTTGATAACATGAGTACGATTACTTCTTGAATATGTGAATGACGTGTATATGTGAGCTTGGGAGTTGAACCTTAGGATTGATCAGTCTTGTCTTCGGGCATTTGGGTTAACAAGCTTGGAAGTCGAGTTAGAAATGCGTTCGGCCGACGTATTTTCTGGCAAGAAATCTAAGTAGGTTATCCAAATTGACACGTCACTCCTGTCAGTTCTCCTCGGTATGTGGGGTTTTTTTAGCATGAACATTTGTGGCTAAGTGTTAGCATGCTTATGTGGTTAATATTTTTGTTAGTGCAATGTGCTGTATCTTATGTTATGTCTTCCTTTTATATAGACGTGATGTCTGTGCGGAGAGGACAAGGCCGTGATCGAGGCCGTGGTCGTGATTTAGGCTAAGGGGATATGCCAGTCCCTGATGCTGGGATGCAAATGCTCCCCAAGGACCGATGGATGCAACTGAGTTGCTGCGCGTAATGGTAGGCTCCATCCAGTAGCTGGTTGAAACTACTAAGGGCAGAGAGAGAACCCGAGTCGAGGGCGACAGTGACTATGCAAGAGTTCAGGCGTCTTGACCCTCCTACCTTTGCTAGGAATCCTGATCTTACGGTAGCTATAGAGTGGTTGGAACTGGTGACCCGGATCCTTGATACACTGCAGATAGTTGAGGAGGATCTGAGGGTTTCTTTTGTCACTTTCCAGCTCAGAGGGGAAGTTCATGAGTGGTGGAAATACGCCTGGAATACCATGGAGGGCACGTGGGTAGCTTTCACAGGGGTTTTTCTAGAGAAGTACTTCTCGGCTTCTTCGAGGGACTTATACAGAGAGGAGTTCTATGCTCTCACTCAGGGGGTGATGAGTATTGTGCAGTATAGGGACAGATTTACTAGTTTATCCCGGTTTGCACCGGAGTTGATGGGAACAGATGAGCTGCGTTCTAGGAGGCTTGAGCGGGATTTGAGGCCGGCGATTAGGGAGCGCATGGCAGGATTGAGGCTGCGTGTTTTTACAGAGCTGGTGGAGTCAGCAGCAATGATCGAGAACACCTTGAGCGAGACTTGAGGTTCTAGGGAGGTCAGGGTGCTGCAGGGTGGGACAGAGGCACAGTCAGGTGGGTGCTCCAACAAGAGACAGAGGTCTTCTGGCCCTAGTTTTCATCCGTCTGGATGACCACAGCAGTCCTCTACACCAGCACCATTGGTGGCTTCGTCTGGGAAGCCAGAGCAGATGGAGTTGATCTGTATCGGTGCAGGCAGCCTGGGCATCGTGTGGAAGATTGCCCACAGTCGAGGTAGTCCCAGAGTTCAGTGGCAGTTCAGTCACTGCGGAGGGAGCCGCCAGTTTATTTTGGGTGTGGCCAGCCAGGGCATATTCACAAGAACTGCCCTCATTGAGGTAGTATACCAAGCACGGCAGGCACACCACTCGTCCCGCTGGTGTAAGACCGACGAGGTTATTAGCAGCCAGCGGTGCAGACTTCTAGGGTGATAGACCGGGTTAACTTAGTTCAGTCAGTACGACAGTCGACAATCCCAGGTCATGGAGGGCAGACCAGAATGACACAGGGCAGAGTGTATGCCCTTGCAGATCCCAGTTCTTCCAAGGCACCGGTTGTTCCTGATGATGCGACTATTCCTCCAGTGAGCAAAGGTAGTTTCTTAGTAAGCATATTTTGGGCCAGTGTTTTTATCGGCATTGGGGCATTATGTTTCTTCATTTCGTTTGTTGTGGAGTGGGAGAGGGACCCCGTGGGTTGTGTGCTGGGTATAGAGACATTGGTTGGTGAGGATGTGATGTTGGGGCGAGGTGGTAGATCTCGTGTCTTTGAGGTAGTTAGCCGTTCTTTAGAGTACATGGCCACGTTTGACCTTATCTTAGGAATAGTTTGGCTAGCCACCTCTCGAGCCGGTGTCGATTGTGATCGACGGGGTTGTTTTCTTTTGACCTTGTGACCAATTTCGGGGACGAAATTCCTTTAAGGGGGTAGAGTTGTGAAACCTTGACCCGTTTTCTTTTTTCGGTGTTCTCGACGCGTAGTTTATCATTTTTTATTGTTGCATATGTATATGAGTTTTATGCATGGTCGGGTTTAGAAATGCATGTTAGGTTGGATCCCATGGTCATTGAGCGTTATGGTGCGAAGTTAAAAAAAAAAAGATATTTTCACGAGCCCTATAAATATCTAGCCTCAGATATTTTTAAAAGATATTTTTTCTCTCAAACTCTTGAAACCCTCGAAACCTCTGCCTTCTCTCTAGTTTTTGGGGGGGCCGAGGCTTGGCTTTTGGCTATCGAGTAGCAGATCCTTGGTATCTACACCGAGGGCTACGCATTCATCCGGACAAAATCTCATTTCGACGAGGTTCATTTTTTGAGGCATCGAGTTTTTAATTCAACGAGGTAGGATCCTAGACTCTCATGTCTAAAGGGGTGCTACATGAAATTATGTGTTTTTACCGTTTAAAAATGCATGAAAAGTTGTTTTATCTTTCAAAAAGTCGGGTTTTTCTCCTAAATCATTTTTTAGTTATTTTTGGTTGGATGAAACAGGTTTTGAGGCATTTCTTTTCGGTGTTTCTTGGTAGTTTTGGGCTTGTGTATGTCCGAGGGTATCAAAAGGGAGTATGGTTGCTTCAATTTTGGGGTTGAAAGGCTGTTCCCATAGCTAGGATTTCGTTCCCACCGTGGTCCAGTCGACTAGGTCAACAGTGTTCTTTTCAGTCAACTAGGGGTGGTGTTCCAGTCGACTAACTCCCCCCTAGTAGCATTTCAGTTGACTGAACTCCTGAAGAGAGGTGTTTTTCTATTTTTGTTTTGGTTGGTCGTGCTGTGGCCTTGGGGTTTGTTTCTGGTCTAGTTGTCGTCTTCGGGGATGATGTAGTTTTGTTAAATGTGGTGTGTATACATCATTGTGTGTGTGACGTGTTTGGGTTTGTGACTCTTTTTCTAAAAGGCGTGTTTTGGAAAAGATGATGTTCTGTCAAAACATTTTGGAAAACTGTATTTTTGGAGGTTTGGAGCTAGCCTTCGCGGTTAGGTTTCGTCTTGTAGATTATTGGTTGTCTGGGTTAGTGGATGACGAGTTATGTGGCGTGTGATGTCATTTTGTGGAACTTGGTGTTTGTACATGGTTTTGTGCAATTAAAACTCTAATTTTATTCATGCATGTTGAAGGACAGATGTGGTCATTGTGTATATAAAACTCTGGTTTTATTTATACGTATGTGTGTGGTTAACGATGGACAAAAATGTGGTCCGATAAACATTAACTCTGGTTAACAATCCATAAAGAGGGACAAATATGTGGTTCGATACACATTAACTCTGGTTAACAATGCATGTGTGTGTGGGAAGCTGAGGCACTAAAATGTGGTCCTAAAGTTGCACGTGTTGGGTTCGGTGGGTGGCATGTGTTGTGTGTTGAGTGTTGCATGTGTTGCGTTGTGTGGGATGCATGTGTTGCGTCGTGTGGGTGGCATGTGTTGCGTGGTAAGTGTTGCATGAGTTGCATTGTGTGAGTTGCATGTATTGCGTATGAACCCTCGTGGATTTTATAGAACTGTTTTTGGGACTCGTGTGAGTCGATATATATATATACCTGTGTTGCATGTGGTGCTCGTGTGAGTCGATATATATAGACCTATGTTGCATGTGGGGCTCGTAAGAGTCGATGATTGCATGTAAAGTATTGTAGTATATATGTTTATATATAAAACTGTTTTTGAGGCTCGGGTGAGTTGAAATATCCATATGTTTTCGCAACAGCATGTTTAGCTTTTATTACATGTTTGTCTAGTTTCTGCTGAGTTTTGGCTCACGGTGTGGGATTTAAAAATATTTTTTAGATGCTTATGATCACGCACGTTGATCGAGTGGAGCTAGAGGGGCGGAGGATCTGTAATCTTCCTTTTTGTTTCGTTTGGGACCATGTAATGTTGTACATGTTTTTGGTTTTGAAACTTCGTATTGTAAACCTGTTGGCAATTATATTTAATGCAGTTTTTTCCTTATCTTGAGAGTGAAACATCAGGTTGGGTGTTGTTTATAATTAATTTTTTAATCACGAGAGTTGATCATGATAGTTTAAGTTTTCTAGTTCGAATGTGAGCCTACGGGACATAAGTTTTTGATGTAAAAGTTTTTATTTATTTTTAAATATTATTTAGAATATTTAAGAATAGGTTTGAATATCCAAGAACACGAAGAATAGGTGGTGGTTTTGTGTTTTTCGGGCCACAGATCGCGGTAATTTTTTTCAACAGTTTTGAAATAGTTTTTTTTGGTGAGTTTCTACAGATTTTATGCATTAAAAATAGCAGCAAAATAAGTCCCAAAATAGCCAAAAAAAAATCAATAAAACATCCACCACCGGTGGCTTTGCCGGCGGCGGTTCGGGGTCATTTTTGATGATTTTTCGGGATGGTTTTAGGACTATTTTTTGAGTAGTTTTTTAGACATAAAATAGCATTGTACAGTGCTGGAAAACGGTGGTTAAAAACTGGGGAAAAATCGAAGGAAAAATAGCCTCATAATAAGCGGCGGATCCGGCAGCACCGGGCTGTTTGGGGCTATTTTTGAACCTTTTTCGGGATTGTTTTTGAAATATTTTTTGAGACAACTTGTTACTGGATATCAGTGCTAGAAACAAGAAGAAACAGGAACCAAAATCACCCCGGGAAAAGCCCAAACGGGCGGCGGCAGTGCTGGGCAGCGCTGTGTTTGGCGGCCATCGAAAGCTATTTTTTTAGCATTTTTTGAACTAGGATTTTTACAAAAAAAATAGTATTTTTTGAGAGCTATTTTTTAGAAAAATAGCATCAAGAACAGAGCTCGGGAGAGGCAACAAAAGCAGCCTGAACCGACGGTGTGCGGCGGTGCTGGCGGCTCAGATTGGCCGGAGGTGGTTGTGGCTGGTTCGGGGCTGGTTTGATCGTGTTTTCTTATATGTTTGAGGCTCGGTAGTATTATATTTGTATATGACTGCAAATCGAAGAATCCTGATGAAATCTAGATGCCGAAAGCTAATTCAGAATAGAATTGAATCATTACAGCTTATATTTGAACAAGAGACTCAAACTCATCAGAGTTTTTATTTGATCATAAAATCGGGATATATACATATTTTGTATTTATATTCTTTTAAACTGCGTGGATGATGTATATCTGTTTTATATATTCCTGTTAATTTAATTAATTCAAAAAATTCGATTTAATTAAATATTTTGTAAAGAAAAATAAAATTTAGTTTTTTTAATTAAATTTTTTATTTAGTTAAATAGAAAAAAAATTTAAATATTTTATTTTTAGAATATAACACGTTTAAGATAATTTTTTATAAAATTGAATATATTAGAAAAACGTGAATATTAATTCTGAATTTTGAATTAATTAAATAAAAAATATTTAATCTAAAATATTCTTATTTTTTAAAAATATGTAACATAAAATAAAATAATTAAATGCCTTTAATTACTACCTTAGCTGAAAAGCTGCCATTCATTTAATTTTATTTGTTACGTATTAAAACACAAAATGATAGTTTAGCAAATCAGAATCTTTGCAATCGTGTACACAAAAAGATGTTTTGGACTCTTTCAGATCGTGTATTTTTTAAAATTAATAAATTTATTTTAATTAAATAGATTTTTATAACCATGAAAAATATTTTAAAAATCTAAGTGGAAGAGAAAATTTATTCACAAATAAATCCCGCGATTTTTATCACCAGTTTGTAGGCAATGTAATTAATTCTACGTGTTGACAGTAAGGCCTTCCTCCCCATCGGACAGATTAATTGCGGTATCGTCAGTACAAACCTCATTTAGGGATAATTCTGAATAATTATTAGTGTGGATCACTTCTCCATCTAAAGGGTTCATTGCGAATGAGTTTATTTGGGATTAGGTGATAGTTAACACTTAGCTGTAAATAACTAATATCCTCTCCATCTAAGTTACTGCTATTATTTATTGGACCAAAACTATATCAGCTATTCAATTTTACTTGCCAGGGTCAATTGCCTAGATATTAAAATTAATAAGAATTCGCTTGTCTGGACAAATAATGGATTGTAGATATCCACCCATCGAGGCATGCTATTCACAGGGTATCAGGCTACTGGCGAATTTCTTTTAAAATGGTAGAGAAACCAAATTAAAATAAATTCAAAGTTTTGCTCGTCATAAATAACAGTTATTTTTAATTATGTGATTCTCAAGAATAAAATGGCTTTCAATCTTCTCACGTCTATTCTAAAAAAAAAAAAAACTAATGGGACCAAACTATGGAGACTGGAAAAAGAATTTGGATATTGTATTAACTGAGATTTGTCCACCAGTACCTGATGAGGCGACAACCGAACAGGAAATTCAGTCCCATCAGAAGTGGCAGAAAGCTGATTAGATGGCTCGTTGTTACATTTTGACTTCCATGTCAAATGATTTGCAGCATCAGCATCAGCCTAAGCCCAGTACCTATGACATGATTAGGAACCTCAAAGAAATGTTTAGGGATCAAAATCGTGCTGCTAGACAGGTGGCCATGAAGTCTCTAATGAATACAAACATGGCTAAAGGCACCCCAGTTAAGGATCATGTTCTAAAAATGATCAGTCTTTTAAATGAACTCGAGATCTTATGAGCTAAAATTGATAGAAAAACCCAGGTCGATATCATACTCCAGTCACTGCTTGAACTATACCATGAATAAGCTCAGCTTTTCATTGGCGAACAATTTTAAAGAACTTCAAGTAGCCGAAGGTTTTCTTAGAAAGTCATGTTTTGTGTATGTGACTGAAAAAGGTTCTTCCTCTAAGTCAAAAGGCAAAAAGACGAAAAAAGTTCAAAAATAGGGAGGCACGGGTCCAAAAGCAGTTAAGCAACCAAAAAATGGTGTGAAGAAGCCGAGAGGCAAGTGCTATCATTATAACCAGTTTGGGTATTGGAAAAAGCAGTGTCCGATTTTTCTCAGTAAGCAAAACAAACCAGGTAATTTCTGTTCACTGGTAGTTGAAACAAGTTTAGCGATGTTATCTACCGGTACCTGGTATGTAGATACATGAGCCACTAATCATGTCTGTAATTCTTTGCAGGGGTTCCAGGAAATCAGGCAGCTCAGTGATGGAAAAATATACCTACATATGGGCAATAATACAAGGGTGGCAGCAGTTGCAGTAGGAGCTGTCACTCTCAATTTTAGTAAAGATAGGAATTTAATTTTGAAAGATTGTCTTTATGTACCTTCGATTAAAAAAAATTTAATTTCGATTTCTAGTTTAATAAAGGACAAATATTATGTTCATTTTAATAACTCTGTAGTTGTTAAAAAAATAAACATTTTATTTGTTTTAGTACATTGGTGGATGATCTATATATTGTATCTCCTATCTCTCCTACACTGTAACTACCTGAATTGAATAGCACATCTAATTTACCATATAGGAGAAAGTTTTCTTTTTTAACGAACCAAATATTTTCTTTGGCATTTAAGCTTAGGTCATATTAATCTAAAAAGGATAAATAGACTGGTAGAAGATGGACCTTTGTATTCATTGAAAGTAGAGGTACTTCCACTCTGTGAATCCTGCTTAGAGGATAAGATGACCAAGAGGCCCTTTTTAGCCAAAGGCTATAGAGCTAAAAAACCGTTTGAACTGGTTCATTCTGATGTGTGTGGTCCTATAACAATTCGGGTTAGAGGTGACTTTGAGTACTTCATCAATTTCATTGATGACTACTCAAGATATGAATACATTTACCTGATGTACCGTAAGTTTCAATGCTTTGAGAAATTCAAGGCGGAGGCGAAGAAGCGTCTCGGTAAAAGTATCAAATTACTACGATCCGACCGTGGTGGGGAGTACCTCTTTGGAGAGTTTAGGGACTACTTGTCATCGGAAGGAATTATATCCCAGATGACTATGCCAAGCACTCCGCAACAGAATGGTGCAGCAGAAAGAAATAATATAACTCTTATGGAGATGGTAGGGTCCATGATGAGTTATTCATTTTTAGCCGATTCGTTTTGGGGACTCGCATTAGAGACATCGGCTTATATTTTGAACTTGGTACCTTCTAAGTTAGTACCTTCAACTCCCATAGAATTGTGGACCGGGTGTAAACCTAGCCTGAGATATATTCGGATTTGAGAGTGTCCAGCACATGTGCTGAAAGGCAATGCGGGTAAGTTGGAACCGAGGACAGAAGTCTGTTTTTTTGTGGGATATCCCAAGAAAATGAAGGGTGGTTTATTTTATAATCCTAAAGATTAGAAAGTCGTTGTAAGTACAAATGTCCGATTCTTGGAAAAGGATTATATTATGGACCACAGGCCCAATTGTAAAATTGTTCTGGAAAAAATGAGAGAAAATACCAGTAAAAGGAAAGAGGAACCACAAGTCACTGATATCCCATTGCCTCCTCGTAGTGGGAGGATTATCTGGACAGGTGCAAATCATGAACAGTGGGTTGGTGCACATGGTTCAGATTCTGCACAGCGTGTTACTGCTAGTACACAGACACAGGTAGTGCCTCGTCGTAGGAGGAAGGTTGTTCATCAACCGAATCGGTATATATTTTTAAGAGAGTCTTTTGAGAGGATGCTAGCAGCATAGGATATCGAACCCTGTAACTACAATGAAGCACTTCAGGACAAAGATGTAGATCTTTAGAAAAAAGCTATGAATTCAAAGATAGAATCTATGTATTCCAATCAAGTCTGGGAACTTGTAGAACCACCTGAAGGGATAAAATCCATGGGATGCAAGTGGATCTACAAGAGAAAGAGAGGAGTAGATGGAAAACTTGTATTCCAATCAAGGGATCGATTATGAGAAAATTTTTTCGCCGGTAGCCATGCTTAAGTCTATCCGGATTCTCTTATCCATTTTTGCTCATTTTGATTGTAAAATTTGACAAATGGATGTCTAGATAGCTTTCCTTAACAGAAGTCTTGACGAGTATATCTACATGGTACAACTAGACGATTTCATATCAAATGGCCAGGAGCACATGTTGTGCAAGGTTAAGAGATCCATTTATGGATTTATGCAGGCATCAAGATCTTGAAATACTCGATTTGATCAAGCCATAAAGTTTTATAGTTTTGATCAGAGTCTAGATGAGTCCTGTGTGTACAAAAAACGTGACGAAAGCGTGGTGATCTTTCTAGTACTTTTTGTAGATGATATCTTGCTCATCGAAAACAATGTGGGGGCATTATCTACAGTAAAAGTATGGTTATCTGGACAATTCAATATAAAGGACTTAAGAGAAGCCAGTCACATCCTAGGGATCAAGCTTGTGCGAGATCGAAAATAAAAGATGTTGGGCCTATCACAAGCAAAGTATATCGATGATATTCTTACTCGTTTTAGCATGCAGGATTCCAAGAAAGGGTTTCTCTCTTTCAGGCATGAAATCACTCTATCCAAGGATCAGTGTCTTAAGACACCTGATGAGATAGAGAAGATGAAAGCAGTTTCTTATGCTTCGGCAATAGAAAGTCTAATGTATGCTATGATTTATACTAGACCGGACATCTACTTTGTCGTTGACATGATTAGCAGATATCAGTCTAACCCAGGACAGGGGCATTGGACTGTGGTAAAGAATATAATCAAGTACCTGAAAAGGACTAAGGATTATATATTGATTTACCAAGCAGACAGTCTAGTACCTTTAGGGTACACAGACTCAGATTTTCAGTCAGACAAAGATTCCCGTAACTCTACCTTAGGATATGTGTTTATCTTAGGAGGTAGAGCTATTAGTTGGAGGTGTATCAAGTAGTCCTGCATTACTGATTCTACCATGGAGACCGAGTATATGGCAGCTTCTGAAGCAGCCAAGGAGGCCGTTTGGCTCATGAACTTCCTGTTGGATCTAGATGTGGTCCTTTTAGTTCAGCCGACTATTACACTTTATTGTGATAATAGCGGAGCAGTTGCAAACTCGAAGGTACCAAGAGTTCACAAGAAAAAAAAAGCACATTGAGTGTAAGTATCACTTGATATGAAAAATTGTACAGAGAAGTGATGTTGTTGTAACCAAGATTGCATCAGGAGACAACCTTATAAATCATTTTACAAAGAGCTTATCGGCTAAGACTTTTAATAGTCATGTAGAGGGCATGGGAGTCAGATGTATAGCAGCATGATTTTGAGTATAAATAGGAGATTGTTAAGGTTGTATACTGAAAATCATGGATTTTATTTTGATTTTAGTATTTAATTTAATTTTAATAAAATTAATTTTTTATTTTATAAGAATTTTAACGAGCAATGTATGCAATATCATTTCTTTAATGTTATGCATGGATGTCCTTTATTCTGTATAATATTTAATCTAGTGTGTAGAGTACGGCTTGCATACAGAAGACCAGATTACAGGTTCTTGCAGAATATAAGTTTTTGTTCACAATTTAGATGGAAATGTATATACCATCGGTATGACTGTAGTATAGAGTTTTAGTAGGCCTGTCTTAGTTACGGGGAACAGATAATAGCATCTCTATTACTCCAACTCTCTGTGTTAGTATGCTTTGTATATATTGAACGGGACATATTAGGGTAATTAATTTTATACTGACTATATAAATTAATTCACTACCCAAGGTTATTATAAGAGTGCTTATACTCTTAATCCTGAAATAATTATTATTTTCGTATATTTAATATTCGTTATTTTGATTCATTAGAGGATGAGATCTTATATAAGTCTATAGTCCCAGTGAGTTGAATAGCGGTATTAATTATATGGTAAATATTAATTACTGACGGAATAGACATCTCGATAGTTCAAGATTGACGATACCCCCTTAAGAAAACTTATAAGTTATAATTAAGTCAAACCCTACAAGTAAATTTGATTATCTGGAGGTCAGATAAGTTAAGCTGAAGGACTTAAGAAATTTAGAGATGCCGATTAAATAAAATTGTCAGTAATTAAATTTAATTGGCGGGTACCGAAAATTTTAACGTGGAGAGATAAATTAAGCATTTAATAACAGGAGCTTAATGCAAGTTGGTCTTGAGATTATGGCTTAGTATGCAGTTATAGTTCTTTAATGGTGTGAACTGTAATTTAGTATTTTATAAAAATTACAGAAACTGCTGCAAAGTTTTCATAATTACATAAACCGCTGAGAGGTTTGTATAATTGCAAAAATCGTTGGATACGTATCTGGGTTACACTAGAAGTCTATATCATAATTACTCCACAGGTCCCTACTGTAGCCCTATAAATATGCGGGTAGGCTGAACTAAATTCATAACTCATTTTCAAGACTAAGGTTAACCAGGTTCTGCCGGTGCCAATTCTCAAAGGATCATAGTCCACACTACGTTCGAGAATCGCATCAAGGAATGCAGTAGAAGATCTGATAAGAACTTTAACTCGAAATCAAAAGTTCGTAGTTGGAGAATCAACCAAAAAGGTATTCATCTGAATTAACTATGGTGGCACGGGCTTTATTTTGGTCGTTCGATATTAAAAGTTTTTATCTGGAGCCCATTTTGGCAATTGCCCGTCTAATTTTTATTTTTGAAAAATTATTTTCAAAATCAATGATCTTGGCAGTTTGCCTCCAACATCTTATAGAGATGGAAAGGTTAATGATGAGTTAGTCAGGATTACCCGATTTGTTTTGGGAACTTGCATTAGAGACAGTGGCTTATATTCTGAACTTGGTACTTTCTAAGTCAATACCTTCTACTCCTACAGAATTATGGACCGGGCGTAAGCCTAGTCTGAGACATATTCGAATTTGAGGGTGTCTAACACATGTGCTGAAAGGAAACGTGGGTAAGTTAGAACCGAGGACAGAAGTCTATTTCTTTGTGGGATATCTCAAGGGAACGACTGGTGGTTTATTTTATAATCCTAAGGATCATAAGGTTATTGTTAGCACTAATGCCCGATTCTTGGAAGAGAATTATATTATGGACCACAGGCTCAAAAGTAAAATTGTTCTGAAAGAATTGAGAAGAAATACCAATAGAACGGAAGAGGAACCACAAGTTACCGATATTCCATTGCCTCGTCATAGTGGGAGGATTATCAGGAAATGTGCACATCATGATTAGGGTGTAACACCCCGCTCCCGCAAGACATTAAACCTGTACAGAGGGATGTGATCCCGCCGCAGACCGGCGGCTCAAGAGAAAGACAAGAGATAATAATATTAAGTGACCAAACAAGAACTTCTAAGCAACCACACACCTTCATCTCAAAAGGGGTAAACATGAGTCACTAGGGATTCACCATCCCAAGGGCATACATTACTTCTAAAACATCAAAAACCTTCAGGTCTTATATATGAAACTCTGCCAAAACTAAAAACTAAACAAAAGAAAAACTAGACTAAAACGATTCCCAACACCAGATCCAAAACTACTAGACAACGCCTGTGGTGGACCAACTCCTAGCCGTCCTTGTTATCTGCAACTACAGATGTTACAGGAGAGCACACTTAGTATTATCATGAACAGAAAATACATTTATTTAGATAAGGATAACTGAAAACTCTTTCTAAAAACAGTTCATCACATTTTTCACGAAAACATAAAAACTGATGCATTTGCTTGAACATGAACATATTACAGATTTTATAGAACCTTCTCAGTAATGCAAACAAAAATATATTCCTGGCTCAACTGCTATAATTAAAAAATAAAAACCACTTTCTCAGAACTAGACCCAAACCCCAACAGTGTCCAAGTAGTCGTCAACCTCACGACCAGGAGTTTTAACGGTACCGTAACCTCAATTCGCAATGCACGGATAGCAACGTGATGGAATGAGGGCCACTCTCTACCAAGCACAAGTGGAATGTGCTAAAACCTAAAACTCAGCCGAAAAACCTTAAAAGCAAAAACTCCCGCTTAACGGGAAACCTCCCATATAGGGACAAATGAAAAACCCATAATTGGATAACCTCCCTCATAACGGGATAAAAAGAGTCGAAAACCCTTGTAACTTAGCACTTTTGAGACAACAACACAACATTGACAATCTCTTTTATAATGTCATCATGCTTACTCAAAATATCATGGATAGCACACTTGAATTAAAAATATCATAGCATTTGAAAAGAATAGGTTCATGCGATCATCAAAACTGGTCATAATTCAACATGCGCTTCAAAACATTTTCATGCATCATTTACATAAACTCAAGTTCAAGATAATGGCTAAGCAATCTCACCTTGTATTATATGCGTATGAACCAAGCCACCCCCAGCAAGCTAAGCAAGACTCCTAGGTTCTACAACCTTCGTGCCTTACAAGCAAAACACGACTCGACCGTTAACACGGAATCCTCCCCCTTTATTATGTGAAACTAAGACGATTCTGACCGTTGAATGTTTTTTTTTTATTTTAGGGACCATGGTTACTTTCTTTTTAGGTTTAAGGGTTACTACGCACTTGCCCAATCCTTCACTTGTTTAAGGATTTAACTTAACCATTTATTACTCTCTTCTAATCAATAAATTTTAAAGTACCGCAGCATTTTGAAGTACTTAAACTTAGAGTTGAATTTTGATTTTTGGTGACGATTTAGATTAAAATATTCCCTATAACTTATATGTTTAATACCAAAGCCAACACCTAAGGCAACTAGGTAAAAAACTTGACGCAAACAAAAATAGTTCAACACTTGCATAGAAAATTGGCCAGAAAAAGTGTCTCTGTTGGTCTCAGTTTTGGGGCAATCAAATCAAGTCAAAGTGAGCCTATTTTTGGATATGTTCTAGTTTAACATGTCCTACAAGTCTTATAAAGAGTTCTAGGGGTGATTGTTTGAAATAAGTTGAAGATATAAGATATTTTGTAAAATATTCTGTCAGCCGCCAAACCCTCAGCAGAACCGATTTTGGATAGAGAGTTTGAAACAGGTTTGAGGGACTTTCCCGAGGTATCTAGGTCTGATTTTTGGACAACACATAGTTTAAACCAATTTTGGATGAAAGATAACACAAAAACCTAGGTCTGGACATAATGAACACGCTAAGATCATTTTTTTACATTGAGTTATGATGTTCCAAAGATCAAGGCAGAAAGCTCAAAACGATCAAAACTCAGGCCTATTTTGGTTCTAGTCTCTTAGCGTCATGTGTGTAAGTTTTTGACCCATCTTCTTTGTATACATGTGTTGTACTTCAATATATTAATGTTCCAGAGCTTATAGAAGTCATGGAACCCATGAAAAAACTCATACCAACTCACAACTTCAACATTCAAACCAAACAGTCCAAAAAAATCTAACCATGACGCCTTTATTTTTTTGAGTTTTGATTCTTGATCTTAGAATTGTGTCTGAGAAAAGTGGGAGAGATGTTTGATTTGTGAAAAATTAGAAGTATTAGAGTCTCTCTTACCTTGTTAAGGATTACTTCTTGATGATGAAAACCATAGACTTAGCTTTTAAGCTCTCAACTCCAAGCTCCTTCTCCTTCCTTCTTTCTTCTTCCTTTCTTTCTTCTTCTTTTCTTTCTTCTCTCTCTCTCTCTCTCTCTCTCTCTCTCTCACTATGCCGAAAATTCAAGAGGAAGAGCGGGAGGTCTAGGATCCTTTTTATAAGCAAAGAAAGTGAATGAAGCTTCCTTGAGAAGCTTGGTTAACTCTAGGTTAGGTTAAGTTAAATTGGGTTGCTTTTCACTAATCTAGGTTTAGGAAACTAAGCAACCAAGTTTGGCACATTCTCCTAGATCTAGCCACTTGAGTATATATATATATATATATATATATATATATAAAGTTTGTTAATCCAAGCACCCAAAAGCAAGACTAATCAATCCTAAGATTCAACCCCCATGCTTACATATACACAAAATTCTCATGCTTAACAAGCTATCATATTCATGTTATCAAAACATCTAAATACACACAATCAAGC
>JAULJZ010165705.1:0-50445 GCA_032270985.1 Heliamphora pulchella | reverse complement strand
TAGAAATTCTTTTCATTCTAAAAATGAGATTTCAACTTCTAAGCCATTACAACTATTGCACATGGACTTATTTGGTCCAACAAGAACTTTAAGCCTTGGAGACAAGAGATACACCTTTGTTATTATAGATGACTTCACTAGATACACTTGGGTGCTATTCTTAGCTCATAAGGATGAAGCCTTTGCCTCTTTTACAAAATTGTCTCGGAAAGTTCAAAATGAAAAAGGTTTTGAAATCACTAGTATTCGAAGTGATCATGGTAGAGAATTTAAAAACAAAAATTTTGAAAAGTTTTGTGATAAAAATGGTATTAACCATAATTTCTTTGCTCCTAGAACTTCTCAACAAAATGGAGTTGTTGAGAGAAATAATATGACATTGGAAGAAATGGCTAGAACTATGCTCAGTGAAAATAATCTACAACGATACTTTTGGATCGAGGTTGTCAATACCGCTTGTTTTATCATAAACAGAGTTATGATAAGAGCTTCTCTCAAGAAAATTTTATATGAGCTATGGAATAGAAGAAAACCTAACATCAGTTATTTTAGCGCTTTTGGGTGCAAATATTTTATTTTAAACAATAACGAAGAACTTTTGGACAAGTATAGAAGATATCCTTATCAAGGAAAAAGAAGAGCCAAATCAAGAGGAAGCTTCAAATTCACAACTAAATGCACTCCAACTGATAGCAAAATCTGAAAATTCAAAAAATTCAAATTTACCTAAAGAGTAGAGGTATGCTAATAGTCACCCAAAAGATCTAATCATTGGTGATCCATCTCAAGGTATTAAAACTCGCTCTTCTCTACATAATGTTTGTGGTAATTTAGTATTCTTTTCTCAGATTGAACCAAAACATTTTGAGCAAGTCGAAAACGATGAATTTTTTATCTTGGCTATGTAAGAAAAGCTAAACCAATTTGAAATAAACAAAATTTGAACTTTAGACCCAAGACCTAAAGAACACTTCATTACCGGTAAAAAATGAATTTTTAGAAATAAAATGGATGAAAATGAAATAGTTCTTAGTAACACAGCTCGATTGATAGCTCAGGGTTACAATCAAGAAGAAGGCATCGATTTTGATGAGACTTTTACTTCTGTGGCTAGCCCTGAAGTCATTAGGATGTTACTTGTCTTTGCATACTTTAAATATTTCAAACTCTATCAAATGGATGTCAAAAGTGTCTTTTTAAATAGTTTTATCTCGAAGGAAGTTTATGTGAAATAACCTCCTGGTTTGAAAATCTAAATTTTCTAAACCATGTTTACAAACTTCCCAAAGCTCTCTATGGTTTAAAGCAAGCACTAAGAGTTTGGTATGAAAGGCTTAGCAAATTTTTGATTGAAAATGAGTTTTCTAGAGAAAAAATTGATACCACCCTTTTTATCAAGTCTCAAGGAAGTGACATGCTAGTTGTACAAATTTATGTAGATGATATAATTTTTGGTGCAACTAACGAATCTCTTTGCAAGGACTTTGCTAAGTGTATGCAGGGAGAATTCGAAATTAGCATGATAGGTGAGCTCAACTACTTCCTAAGACTTCAAATCAAACAAACTCAAGAAGGAATCTACATCAATCAAGCTAAGTACATGAGGGACATATTGAGGAGGTTTGACATGCTCAAGGCAAAGTCTATGGGAACTCCAATGTGTCCTATAACAAAACTTAATAAAGATGAAGACGGCACAGTAGTGGATGAAAAATGTTATAGAGGTATGATCGGATCCCTCTTATATTTAACTACTAGTAGGCCGGATATTATGTTTAGTGTTTACATGTGTGCTAGATTTCAATCTAATCCTAAGGAATCACATATGGCCGCTGTTAAGCGCATCCTTAGATACTTCTTAGGAACATAAAACCTAGGATTATTTTATCTTAGAGGAATAGCCTTTGAGTTATTTGGCTATTCGGATGCTGATTTTGCCGGATGCAAAGTAGATAAGAAAAGCACAAGTGGTACTTGTCAATTCTTAGGACACTCATTAATCTCTTGGTTTAGTAAGAAATAAAACTCAGTAGCCTTGTCTACAGCCGAGACTGAGTACATTGCAGCTGGAAGCTGTTGTGCACAAGTTCTTTGAATGAAACAACAATTAGAAGACTTTGGTTTTCACCTAAATCATATTCCTATCAAATGTGATAACACTAGTGCAATCAATATATCCAAGAATCCTATACAATACTCAAGAACAAAGCACATAGAGATTAAACATCATTTTATAAGAGATCATGTGTAAAAAAAATATTAAACTTGAATTTATAAGCACCGATTACCAGTTAGTAGACATTTTCACAAGACCTTTAAGTGAAGAAAGAATATGCTATATTAGAAGAAAACTTAGTATGTCATGTGCTCCTAATTGATGATTTATATGCCATATTAACCATGTCTTTTATTGTATTTTAAAATGCTTGATGTTCTTTCTTGAATGTGAAAATGTGTCGACACAACTTGAAAAAGTGTTTACACAAATGTGTGGAGTGTCGACACAATACTATATAGAAGTGGCACTGCGTGAATAGTGTCGACCCTATTCTATTTAGTGTCGACACCGTAGTTTTTCCTGACTCTCGATAAATTTTTGTCGACACCGAGGTTGATTGTGGTTACCCAAATGGCCGAATGTGTCGACACCATATGAAAAATGTGTCGACACCATTTCTCTATTTTGACACTCACACTCTCTACGAATCATGTCGACACGAAATAAAATTTGTGTTGACACAAATCGTTAAGTCTATATAAAACACGTCGGTCCCGAAACGTCATTTCGTTTCCCTCTCTCTATCTCTCTCTCAAAATTGTTCATCCCCGCCTCTTTTCCCTGTCAAACCCTGAGTCAACCCCTCATCTCCATTTCAAATCCAAACCCAAATCCATCAAAATGCCACCCAAAACGATGGGGAAAGGATCGAAGAGAACTAGAGAAGACTCACCTTTGAGCCCTAGAACGTCAAAGCGGAAGAAGACAACCAAAACCACGACGGCGACGACTGCAACCACCGTTCCATAAAATGTAGCCTCCTCCAATGTAATCTCATTCTAATCCCCTAAGATTCGTCAGCTTTATTTTTCATCTTTTGTAAATCGAAAAATCTGTCCCGGTCGTTCTATTGATTTTGCCTTCTTTGACGCCATCGAAATGAGATTCGAAGATCACTTTTCGAGTCTTGGGTGGGAAAGACTTTTACAGATTCAATAACCACACTATCCCACCTTAGTCAAGTCTTTTTATGCTTATTTTCATATTTCTCTCATTCCGACCACCACCATTACCACTTGAGTAAAATGGTGTAGATATTGTTCTGACCCCTTCTACCCTCAATGAGATTCTAGATATTCTTTCTGGTGATATTTGTGTTTACTATAGCCAGAAACCTATTGAGATTGAAGGCTTTTCATTTTCTAAATCAGTGAAAAATATTTTCGAAAATGATGACATCGACCCTTCAAAGCTCTTAGAGACCAACTCCTTAAAACTAGAAATGCGCATCCTACATCATATGGTCAACCATATTTTTCTCCCACATATGGGAAAAGTTGGTGACGTCTCATACATGCGCATTTTTATAATGTAGTGTATTCTTGAGAAAAAGAGCCAAAACCTAGATTTTTTGTTCATTTCTCACATGCTCCACTCCTATAGCAAGAAAAATTCTTTTCTCCCTCACGAGATGTACCTTACCAGAGTTTTTCATCATTTTGGCATCAATCTTTCTAAGGAAAAGGTTGTTTTCTTTTCTAAACATGATTTGTACGGTTAATCCTCCCTGAAGCTTATGCAGATTGCACATGTAGATGGTGTCTGGACCACCACGCATCGAGGTACCCCCGCATCTACTAGATCTCCTCCTCCTTAGGCCCCTAGAAACATTTCCTCTATCCCCATTGACCTTGATTCTCCTCCAACTAGACCTGATCATAGTGGACCCTTCAGTACTCCTGGTCCATCTCACTCTGCTCCTCCTCATGCCACATCTACTCCTGTTCACTCTACTGCTGTTGTATCATCATCCTCTGTTCCTGTTCAAGTGGATCTCTCTGAAGTTCTGTCATCTATCATATCTCTGTCTTCCAAAGTCACTCTCTTCCAAGTCAAAGTAGACCAAGATTTCTTTGACTTGCATCATACTGTCTCTGCACTCTCTAAGAAGGTTAAACATCTTGATAAAACCAACTATAGCCTCAAACGAGATGTAGAAAACGCCACTGATGCAAGGAGAGCCCTCTGCAAGACCATAGATGATAATATTACATCCACTGTCACTTGCGACAAGGCAATCCTCCATCAGGTGTGCAAAGAGTATGACCAAAGCATCGTCACAGCCGTTCAAACGCACTCCCAAAAGGTGGAAGAACACCTCACATGGGTCAAGGAAGGTTGGGCTAAACAGTTCAAGGCCAAAGAAACGAAGGAAGAGAAGGCAGCAAGACTCAAGCTCGAAGCTAACCTTGCTTTGGCAGCACGATGGGAAGCCCTTGCAGCAGGAGAAGGAAAAGACGAGCATTCACGCGCCGCCAAAGAACGAGCTTCTACTAGCAAGGACAAAGCCAAGGCCAAGAAGGAATTCAAACGCTTCATGGATGATCAGTAGCCACATTTTTTTTGACGATTCCAAAATGGGAGAAAAGTGAGAGACAAGGGGAGTGAAAGTGAAGAAAATGGGAGTTACATTTTTTTGACAAGAATGAGAAGTTGTAATAGTTTTTTAAACATACATTTCTTTTAATTAACTGTTTATATGGGTTGAATAGTTTAATTGCAGTGGATGTTTGAACATTTCTTCTGTTTTGGATGATTTTGAATAGATGGTGAATGATATCAAATATTGATCTTATATTTATCCATGTGATTGATAATATCATATTCATTTGCCCCTGAATGTTTGTTAAATGGTTTGAATATGAAATTGAATGTGATTGGATAAATCACTTAACGCATATTCACTGTTTTGCACAATATATAATAAACTCATAATGTTTCTTGATCATTTGTTGCAAATTATGGTAAAAATTGTATGATTTCACTCTGATGTATGCCTAACCTTTATAATTATTTATATTGTTTAAGACATATCGATAAGGGGAGAACCCTTGTTGAAAATATTTTCAAATATTTTCTAAAAAAATATAAAAATGGTTGTAATCATCAAAAAATGGGAGATTATTAGCTCAAGGGCTTTTTATTTTAATTTTGAGGATTTTCATAATTTATTTTCTAAGAATAAATAGTTTTAAATGAATAATATTTTATATTTTCAAAATGAAAGTGTTAACACATCATAAACAATTAAGTTGACACCTTAGTCAAAAAGAAATGACTTATATCTCAAAAAGGTTCAAACACTTAAACATTCTTGAATAAAGATACTTCGTGTTGATTTTAATTCAAATTTAAGTTAAATACTTTTAAGACAAAGTATACTTGAAACTTATCAAGTGTGTCAACACTCTTTGATTAAATAGTTTAACACCCTAACTGTTTCACAAGTTGATCTTCAGGTATTAAAGTTTTAGTGTCGACACAAACAAGTTTTGTGTCAACAAAAAAGAGCCGAAACTCTCAGGACTCAATTTGAGTCGACACAAATCAATTTTGTATTGACACAAAAGTGATCCTCACTTTAGGTATCCAGAAGTTTGGGTCAACACAAATAGAAGTTTGTCGACACAATACTACCGAGACCTCTTTCAGATTTTTGGTGTCGACCCCAATTCCAAATGTGTCGACCCAAAAGTGCAGAACCTACCTGCAGAATGTTGGTGTCGACCCTATGACCAAATGTGTCGACACAAAAGAACCGAGACTTCCTGTAGAAATTTAGTATCGACACCAAAGGCAAGTTGAGTTGACACGAATGGTCCCTCCGGATGCTGAAATTTCAAATGAGTCGACACGAGATTCAAATGTGTTGACCCCAGAATATTCGAAGGTAGTGTGCAGAATTTGTGCTAACCCCTCAGAAAATTCGTATTGACCCAACCACCTACAAGGACTTGCCCTAGACATTTTGTGTCAACACCAAAGTGAATTGTGTCGACACAGGCGATGGAAATTCAAATCGCGACAGATCTCAACGGTTGAATTTTTGGCATTTATTGCTCTCACCTACCTCCAACGGTCATGATACCACAAGAATTTATATAAGGAGTTACTTTTTAGCATTTAAGAAGATTTGGAGACTTCTATTCACTGTTTTATTGTTTAAATCAATCTCAAAAATCTCAAGCTCACATTTATTGCTGTAACTCCAGTTCTTGTTCCTCATCTCACTTTATCTTCTCATTTATTGAAAATCATTTATATAAAGAGAGTGAGAATTTATCGTTAATACTCTTCATTTATTGTATTCAATGGTGAGTCACCATTTATTCTTTGAATGAATGAGTGAAATTCATCAAAGAAGAGTTTAAGAGAGATTAGATGAAAACATGAGCTTATTTTCATAGGATCTTCTTGAAGCTGAAATAAGCTTGTGAATGTGCCCGTAAACATTCAGTTCATTCAAACGAAATCTTGAAGATTATAAAGGTATAGAATATGCCCGTGAAGTATTTTGAATAGTGAAAATACTCAAGGGAGATCTTGAGCAGTGGACGTAGATTACGATAAAATCGAACCACTATAAATCTCTGATATGTTGTTCTATCTCTCTATCCATCATCTTTAATACTTTCATTGATTTCATATTTGCTTATCTTGCCTTATTGCAATATTAAAAGATTTCTAAAAAATATTTTTAAATTGTTATTATTTTTGAAAAATCCAATTTATCACCCCTCTTGGATTTCTTAGATCTAACACTCACAAATCCTTCCAAATCAAGTTTCCTAAAATGAAAGTGCTAAATATCCCTTCCTTGAATGATGTGAATCACCTTGGCACGCCGTTGTTGCAAGTTCAACGTTGCAGTGCTGACTTTTTTTCTTTGTGTAAAAAAAATATTATTATTTGATTTAATCGAACCACATTAAAAATAATATTTGTGCTCCGATCTCCCACCACGGTTTCAATTCTTCAACTGTTAACTCTGATATTACTTGTTGAAATTTAAACACCAATTTTCGAACGCAAACGGAAGCAAAAATTCATGCACATACCAAAAAACAAATCACACAATAATTTACGTGGTTCGGCACAACCTGTCTACGTTCACAGGTGCGAGAGATAATCTATTATTACTGTAGAATGTAAATCTCAATATCAAAAATATCCCAAAACCCGACACCTATAACTCGAGTCCTGAAACAAACTATGTTTCCCCGCTTAAGGGTTACTCTCGTGTCTTTAGTATTTTTCCATCTCTCCATACATCTCTACTCCTTTTAATTCAACTCTGCACATGATAACTAAAATTATAGAGTCCTATTTATAGGTAAATCTTAAACCCTAGCTCTATATAATTGCAAAGCCCTACACATATTGGATTTTTTCTGAATTTATGACTCCAGCTTAGCCCGAGTACATATAAATAAAATACTAATTATATAGGTCCACATGATACAAGACATACTGTTAGGTAAAAATTTGAATTTTATTACTTAATATAATTTCACTCACGTTAAGTGAGACTTTATTATGTTGGTTGGACCCATTCAAGATAAAATGTATTTTTTAATTACTTTTTTTATTTAAAGAAAATTCCTTTTGATTCTAATTATTTATTTATAACAAGTCCCTATTTTAATCAAGGCATAAAGGCTGATTTAAATTTATTTATTTTAGGAACTGTACCTAGGTAATGACCTAGGCTACCTACATACCCATGATTTGAGATCAAGTCAAATATGAAGTTCAAAAATTTATTTTAGTTTTAGTTTTGAGACTTTGGTGAGTATAAAATTTATTTGATTTTTGAATTTAATTTAATTTAATTTATAATAAGTAAATGGCCCATTATTTTAGATTTTAAAATTTTATTTGAGTGAATATTTGTGTTCACGAATTTTATGATTGCACCCATTTTAATGGGTTGCCTACGTTTCCAAGTCGAAATTAGCTCTTGACTGGAATCAAGTCAACGTAATTTCAAAGTATAAATTTATTTATTTATTTATTTATTTTGGTGAACTAAAATTCATTTAATAATTTAAAATTTTAAAAATTATTGCATCACTGTAAAGAGAGCACATTCTAGTCAAGTTGACACCTACTCCCTTATCATTCATATACCAATTCTAAATTCTATTTTTATTTTAGTTTCTGATTGTATCTATTTGAATGGGTTGCCTACGTATTTAGGTCGAGATTAACTCTGAACTGGAATCAAGTCAATGTAGTTCTAAGACAATTTATTTATTTTTTATTTTTTATTTTAAATTTAGAGAGTATAGTACTCATCACATTTTGGTAGATCACAAGGCATTATGACTGCATTTGAGTGGGATCATAAAGCGCCGTGACTACACCATTATTGATGGATTCACATTTGAAATTTAAGTAAGTGAAAGTTTAGAATTTTACTTAATTTGTGATTATATTTATTTAAATAGGTTAACTATATATTTAAACCGGGCACATAGTCTAGTTAGAATTTTACATATCTGAACCGAGCGCAAAATCGGGTTAAAATTAAGTTAACTAATTTAAGTGAATTTATATTTTTACTTTATCTAAGTAAAAATTTGATTTTCACTTTATTTGTAATTATATCTATTTAAATAGATTGTCTATGTATCCGATTCGGGTATGTGTCTGAATTAGAATCAAGTTAACCATAATTCTATATAAAGAACCTGAATTTTTAATTTTAATTTTGTCAAATTAAATTACCTATTTTTGTTTTTAATAATTTAAATGTCATGTAGAGCTTAATAAAAATAAGTTCTAATCATACAAATTTTAAATTAATTTTAGCCTCCAAGACTAAACAAAAATCAGTACCAAATTTTATTTTTGTACTATTTTGGAAAGTACAAAACTGTCTATAATTCTTATGAGCCATTGAGGCATATTTGGAGAATATAAAACTGTCTATTTATTTTTATTGGGCTAAAAAGCCAATCTTTGAAGAACAAAAAGTTGTTTATTTTTTAAGTGAACTAAAAAGCCATTTTTAGAGAACCCGAATGGGTTGTTCATATTTTAAATGGGCTAAAAAGCCATTGGTGGAAGACTGGAATGGGTTGTCCGAATTTAAAATGAGTTAAAAGCCATTGATAGAGAGCACGAATACTGCCCGAATTTTAAGTAAGCCAAAAGCCAAATTTTGCAGAGCACAAAAGCTGCTCAGATTTTAATGTGGGCTAAAAGCTATTTTTTGGAGGACTTGAATGGGTTGTTCATATTTTAAGTGCGGTTAAAGCCATTAGTGGACCCAGATAAGTTGTTCATATTTTAAGTGGACTTAAAATTATTGGTGGATGACCCGAATGGACTGTTCTTATTTTAAATGGACTAAAACTCATTTTTTTGAGAGCCAAGTTGTCCAAATTTTGAGTGGGTTAAAAGCTAATTTTTGGAGTACTTGAATGGGCTCTTCAATTGGAGGACCTAAAAGGCTTTCCAAGTCGGCGTTTACTACGAATTGAGCATTTAATAGGCTTTTTAGTATTTTTTTAATGGCTAAAAATAAATAAATATATAAAATATTTTTAACAAGCCTAATAATATTTAGAATATCGTTCAACAGCATTTGGATAATTGAAACGGGTTCTAAATAAAAAAACTATTTTGTTTTATTTATTTTGGGTGACAGTAAACTTTAATCTCACCAAAACTAAAAAAAAGATATATTTATCAAAGAATATATAGAGAGAGACAGTGCTGAAAAACTAAAATATTTTTTTTATTTTCAACATAAGATTTAAGAGAGAGAGAAAGAGAGAGAAAGAGAGATAAGAAATTTTTCGTTGTAGCAGAAATTTTCAGTACTATCTTTGAAAAACTTCATTTAATTTTGCTCCTCTGCATCTTTGAAATGCTCTCTGTTCTTTTTGCTCTCGCCGAATGCCTCTGTATTTCTCCAAATCCTCATTTCTTTTCACAGAATGGCTCTCTAAATTCCCTCTGGTCTCTCCGGTAATGCACTCGTTCTAATACTTATATAGAAATATATATTAAAAAAAAACGTGAAAGAAGAGCTGTCCAACAATCTAACTTTTCTGCCCAACGTGGGAAACTGTTGTGATGATGGCCTCACGGGTAGTGTCAACTTCCAAGTTCCACCACCTGCACATTTGCAGGCTTTTTCTTTTTTATTTCTATTTTTTTATAACCATTTTGTACAACCCATGTTATATATATATAGTTGTAGGCAACAAAAGAGACGGGGTTTCCCCACGTTTTGTCTCTTTTTGATTTTTTATTTGTTTCCTTTTTTAAAATATATTTGATCTACTTAAAAATAAAATTTTATATTACAACACATACTTCCAATAATTTCTATCTTGATTTGAATTTTACAAAATATTTTAAAAATAACCAGTGTCGATGTCAGATCAGCCATTGTCGACAATCCGTCACACTCAAACCAGTATGGCCGGCACCTTTACACCAAGATGCCCGACACATTTGTCGAGATGTTCGTTGTCACTCCACCTATTCGTTGAGGTGTAATGATTACTATTCATCTATCGAATCAAGAAATCACCGTCTGATTTGATTTCACCTGCAACTAAAATTCCTATTATATCCATTGATGATTAGTGTTCCGTTATGGATTGATCTAGATTGGTTTTGATTATCTCTGATCTCCCGCAATCAAACCCAATTGCTCTTAATCACATTTGATCTCACTTGACTAATTTCAATCTATGCCAATCTATCAAATCTTATCAAATCATTTAGAATTTAAAAATTCTACCCATACCGATGAATTTGCAACACTGAAAAATTTTAAGATACACCTTTGTTGTTAATTATTTTACTATATATACAAACAGATATAACAAAAAAAATTTAAAACGGTCAATTTCAACACTGCAATCACACCCAATCAAAATTCTTGCAAATCAACACAATATCTTTAGTTTCTGATTAATGGCGTGAATCACCAATAATCACACGAACCCTTCCAAATCAAGTTTCCCAAAATCAAATTGCTGAATATTCCTATCTTGAATGGCATGAATCACTTAGCACGTCGCTGTTGTGAGTTCAACATTCCACTGCTGGCTTTTTTTTCCGTTGTGCAAAAAAAATATTATTCTTTGATTTAATCGAACCGAAATCAAAAATAATACTTGCGCTCCAATCTTCTAGCACGACTTTGAATCTCTAACCATCGGCTTTACTATCACTTATTGAGATTTGAATATCAATATCTGAACGCAAACGAAAGCAAAAATTCAATCACATACCAAAGAGCAAATCACACAAAGATTTATGTAGTTCGGCACAATCTGCTTACGTCCACGGGTATGAGAGATAATCTATTATAACTGTAGAATATACAATTTTGAGATAAAAAATACCTCAAAACTCGACACTTATAACCCAAACCTTAAAACAAATTTCGTTTCTTCGCTTAAGAATTACTTCCGTGCTCCCAATATTTTTTTTATTTATCCCTACATTTCTATCCCCTTTAATTCAACTCTCCACACGATAACTAGAATTATAGAGTTTTATTTATTGGTAAACTCTAAATCTTATCCCATATAACTGCAAAGCACTGCACATATTGGACTTCTTATGAATTCATGATTATAGTCCAACCTAAATACATGTAAATAAAATATTAATTATATGCGTCTACAGAATACAATATATACACCCAACATTTTTTGAACGCATAGTCAAACAACTCATTTAGTAGAACCAAACTAATAAAAATTAAATTGTTTTGGTTTGAAATTGCAGTTTCCCATATTTTAAAAATTACTCTACTTACCTCAAAAAGAAATCTTTGTACAAGTTTCAAAAGCTTGAAGCAAATGACATATAAAACTTACACCCATTGAGTGTAATAAAAGTTTGAAACTAAATCTTAGAACAATTGCTTTGCAATCTATTTAGTGACTTAAATAGGAAATATCTAATAAAAAAATTACAAAAAGAAATGACAAATGAAAAATAAATAATGATTGACAATAATTATCTAATCTAATAATATTTGTTTACTAATTTGTAAACCTATGATACTTTTTATTGGTTGTGAATATAATAGTATAATCTAAAGGCTAATGTTTTTATTAATTACATATATTAATTAGATTTATACGGTTTGATTCCCAAGTTAGTTTAGGTTAGTTCCAAATTAATTTAGGAACTGACCAAATATTATGAATTTGTCTTTTTTGAGACTAATAAACAAACTAATTACTTATAGAAACAAAAACAATCCAACTAGCTCACAAAGGTCGAATTAGTTCAATTTTTAAATTTTTTTGGTCTTTTGTGCACCATATTCTCGAACAATTCTATCTATCTATATTTATATATATTTCTATGTTTGTTGTGTTATAAGATCAGAGGCAATTGGAATGATAGAGACCCACATCTAATCTTAAGTGGAATCACACTATATTTATTTCAAATATTTTATAACAATAAATACAAGATGTCTGATATATAACAAATAAATATAAGATAAATATCATATAGTATCTAATATAATAATTAATAAATAATAACTAATCTAATAATAAATACAATGTCCATACCATTTAATAATTAATCTAATAGTAAATACAATATCCATATCATATAATAGTAAATACAATATCAATATCATATAATACCCACTACACTTATCAAATTGATGCTTCATGAAATGTAAGAGTCAGTTTGACATGTAAAAACTAAGAGCGTGTAAATGACAAACTTTTGGTCAAAGTATTAGCAATTTGATCTACAGATGAGATAAAGTAAACTTGTAAGTTTTTGCAGGCCACCTTATCATGAACAAAGTGAAAATCAATTTCTACATATTTAGTTTGCTCATGATAAATTAGATTGGTAGTCAAGTATGTTGCAGCGACATTATCACACCAAACCATGGCAAAACTCAAAAGATAAACACTAAGTTCAAATAACAAAAATTGAATCCAAGAAAGTTTAATTGCCGCATCTGCTAATGCTTTATACTCAAATTATGTGGAGGATCAAGCAACGTTGCTTACAAGAATACCAAGAAATAAGATTGTTACCAAGAAAAAATTACGAACCTCCAATTGATTGACAACCATCGACACGTCCAGTCGAATCAGCATCTGAATAAGCTTAGATGGACTAAAGAAACCATTTTGAAAAGTGGATGCTATAATAATTAGTGTGTTTGAGATATCATAAAATACATTTTAGGGCATTCTACCGGATATCATTAGGTGAATGCATAAATTGACATATGGTTAGTTTGGGGGCCAAACCCCAGACCTCTCTCTCTCTCTCTTTCTCTCTCTTTTGTGGAGTCTCGAAGACACGAGAGTTTTTTTTTTCTTTACTTTCTTCTTCTCCATTTTGGAGGTTAAAGAATTGGGGTTTCACAAAGCCGTAGAAGGGGAAATCGCTCTACACATCGAGGGTTTCAATCTCAACCAAATGGATTTTCATTTGGACGATTTTGGATTTTTGGATGAACTCAAATTTTGGGGTTTTAGCTCTTTGAGGTAGGATTCTTGACTAATCTTGAATAAATGTGGTTAAGATGTGATTGAATGCCCATTTTTAAGAAAAAACACATGAGACTTGTTTTTAAATCTAAAACCCTAGCTTGTATGGAGAGTTAAGAAGTGATTGTGTTAATTGGGAGCTAAGCATATGATAATAGATGTGATTGTGTTAACCGAAAGTTAAGTTATGTGATAATAGAAGTGATTGTGTTAATTATAAATTGATTGTGTAATTATAGAGTGATTATGTTAATTGGAGATTGGATTTTGCTCTATGTTGGGGATTAAGTAGTTGATTGAAGAGTAAGTAAATTCTTCATAAGATTAGAGATTTTATGCATGTGTTGCATTATATGGATTAAGATTTGTTTGAGCAAATTTGTGTGACTTTATAATTATCAGTACATTAACTTGTGGGGCAATTTTGGCCCGTGTGGCAATTTTAGCATGTATGACAATATTAGCCTGCATGGCGACATTAACCTATGTGGCCACATTAGCTTATGCGACAACCATAACCGGTGTGACAACATATTGTCTGTGTAGCAATAAAGTGTCTAATTGAACCCAAGGAATGAGAATGGCTGAGATAAGAGGTCTACCTTTATCGTTTGTCTATTGATGATGAAATTGATTTATGAGGATGCGTGTTCCTCAAAATTCATTGAAAATCATATGTAGAGATTACCTATGAGTTTAGGTAATCATATAATTGTCTTTTGCGTATCATGCATTCATTTATGGTTAGTCTTTTCTTATTGAATTTTGGTTCACGTCATTTGAATAACGTTTTTTAGGTGTTGAAGATGATTCTTTGGCATAGAGATGGAAAAAGGAGTTTTGCTATTATAGTGTTGAATCTTTGGAACTATACGTATATGTTTTGTTATGTTTAAAACTCAAACTTATAAGTATTGTAAGACCTTAAGGCAAAGTTCTCATGAGATTCTATGAATGTAAATAATGTAAACTCTCTTGGAGAGGACTTGGATACTAAAATTGATGAGTTTATATGTTTTTGGATGAAATGTTTGAGTTGAGTCATTTTTATTCAAAGGTTTTGGAGATCTCTCATCAAATTAAATGTTTTTCCAAGGCCCTAGTACATTCCATTTGCATGAAAATAGATTTAGATGAGTGTTAGAGCACCAAAAGTTCAAAAAAGGTATCTTTCAAGTGCCAGAACGATCAAGCGGTCTTTAGACCGATTGAGCGATCTTAGTATAGTCTCAATTTCTCTGTTGCAAACTTGAAAAAGCTGTGAACACCGAGAAACCGATTGAGCGGTCTTTAAACCACTCAAGCAGTCTGTTGCGTCGTTAAAAATTATTTTTTTAAATCAACGTAACTTCCTCGTCCGAACTCCGAATTGGATCATTCTTGTACTCAAATTGAAACTCCGGAAGTTTTCTTTCCAATGGTTCTATCTGATAACAAAATTCTTTTCGTAAAAAGACTTATGGAAAAAATAGTGAAAGTATGTACATTTTCATTAACTATTTTTCGTGTTTTTTTTACTGGACTTCTTTGATAACATTATTTTTTATTAACATACGAATTTTTCTTAAACTCCTCATACTTTTGGCTATATATACATATATCAATCATGGATCTCATGGTGCCAGGTCTATGGGCCCCGAGGAACTAAAACAAGAGAGTACGACCATTCCCTGCCTGTTTACAAGTGTTGGGGGTTGTTGCGTTTTCTACAAAACAAAATGACTCTTGGGAACGGATATCCCAGCTCTTGCATCGATGAAAACGTAACAAAATGCGATACTTAGTGTGAATTGTAGAATCCCATGAACTATCAAGTCTTTGAACGCAAGTTATGCTTGAAGCCATTAAGCCGACGGCACATCTGCCTAGGCGTCAACCGCCTAGGTGTCAACCGTTTTGTCGAGCGGTCTGCTGCGTAGTTAAAAACTATTTTCTTTAAATCAGCATATCTTTCTCGTCTGAACTCCAAATCGGGTCATTCATGTACTCAAATTGAAGCCCAAAATGTCTTCTTTACAATGGTTCTATCCTCATAACAAAATGCGTTTTGTAAAAAGAGTTATGACCAAAATAGTGAAATTTTGTATGTTTTTATTAACCATTTTTTGCATTTTTTTTACCAAACTTCATTGATAACATTATTTTTTTATTAACATGAGGATCTTTTCTTAAATTTCTTATACTTTGGGCTATAGGTATGAGTTACCAATCTTGGATCTTATGGTGCCAGGTCTTTAGGCCCCGAGTCGTGATCGAAATGATGTCATTTTGACCTTTGGGCATCCACGTTACTTTTGTCGACTTTTTGACCTTGACTTTGTCTTCTTGTCACATTTTTCTTTGATCTTGAATCCTTTTCTACCTTCCATCTCTTGGAACACCATGTCTAAATTTGTGGGGCGTGGCACTTATGGACCAATATTAGAGAAGTTCGTGTAGTGCATATGCATAAGAGTTTAAAAAAGAGAATTTCTGAATTAGTGTAAAGTTGCACAAAAAAATTAGAATAGTAAAAATTTTATTATTTGACAAATTTGATGCTATAAAGTTTTTTTTTTTTTGAATCTAATATATTTTTATTATATTTTTATTAATTTTTTTTTTTTCATTTAAAAAGACATGATGCCAATTTCATGATTGAAGGGTGATAAGCAAGTTTTAATTATTTAAATTCAAAAAATTATATATAACAAATATACAAAAATATTTTGATGCCCATAAGAAAACAAGCATATCAAATAAACTCTTTAATATATAAATAATGCGGGCAGGATTTTCATGGAAGATTATTTTTTTTGTTTTAATTTAGAATTAATAATTTTATTAGGAAACTAAGTAGTTTTTCTATTATTTTCCTAGAATATTGTTTCCTAATATTTGATTATTTAATCTTTCTATTTTTCTTAATTTCTTGTCTTGCAAGAATTATAATTAATTTCTATTATTTTTGTTTTCTTTTTATTAATTATGGGTTTATTGTAAATTAAGATGTAAACCTATGAGTTATGGAGTTTTAGTTATTGATTAATAAAATTTATAATAGTTTTCTCTTATTTGTGTTTGATATTGAAGAGAATATATCTATTTCAACCAAGCGTGTAGAATTTGATGCTAGTGTTCCTCTAGTCGATACGCTTCTCTGCATCAGTTAGTATTAGAGCTTTCGCTCGATGCTGGATCATGGCACGACAGCGGGTTTGTGATGATCAATATGCTGTTATTAAATAGGTTTATGAGAAAGCCGACCTTGTACGAGGTCCAGGATGCAATTACGACGTTGATTGAGCAGGTTATAGCCATAGAGGTTGTAAATCAACCTCAACGCCATTCGACAAATCTACATCCTAAGAAAGAGGATGATTTGTCAAATGACGACTTCAACCCTTTTGCTAAGTATCAGCTGAGGGAAAATGAAAGGAGAATCATGGTTAATGGTCGTGATTCTAAACACTAAGAGTCTGGATTAAAGATCGACTTATTGGAGTTCCAATGAGATATAATGCCAAAAGAGTTCTTGAATTAGATTAGTGATATTGAAGAAGTTTTAGACTTTAAAGAGGTTCCCAAGGTCAAAAGAATTTCTCTAGTGGCTAATGTCAGGGTTGTATATTAAAAATTATGAGTTTTTTTTATTTTAATATTTAATTTTATTTATTAATAAAATTATTTTTTTATTTTATGATAATCCTAATGAGAAATGTATTCATTTCATTATTTTGTTAAAGGTTCTTGTAGAATATAAATTTTTCATTCACAGTTTAGGTAGAATTGAAAAAACCATCGATACAACTGTAGTACAGAGTTTTAGTAGACCTGTCTTGATTACGGGGAACAGATAATAACGTCGCCTATTGTTCCGACTCACTGTGTTAGTACACTTTGTGTATATTAAACAGGATCACATTGAGATAATTAATTTTATATTGACTATATAAATTAATTCATACCCTAAGGTTATTATGAATGCTTATGCACTTAATCCCGAAATAATTAATTATTATTTATAATTAATATTCGTTATTTTAATTTATTTAAGAGTGTGATCTTTTACGGGTCTATAATTCTAATGAGTTGGATAACGATATTAATTATATAGTGAATATTAATTATTAATGGAATCCATGACCCAAAAGATCAAGATTGAAAATACCCTTTTAAAGAAACTTATAAGTTTTGACCGAGCCAAATTCTGCAGATGGATTTAACTATCTGGCAGTCAAATAAGTTAAGCAGAAAATTTTAAAAAATTTATTTAAGAAGCCGATTAATATAATTGTGAGTAATTTAATTTAATTGGCGGGCATCAAAAATCTTAACGTTGTGAGAATAATAAGTATTTAATAACAGGAGCTCGAATATTCAGTTTTGAGAATATGGCTGGGAATGCAATCATAATTCTTTAGTGGAATGAATTATAATGAATGTTTTTGTGAAATTGCCTCTGGAATGAGGGGAGTTTTCATAATTACTGTCACGCCTCAAATTCCGGATCACGCGAAAAGCCCACGACCAACCACCAAAACTGCTCAAACACAAACAGATGAAAAATTATAAAGCCCAATCAAGGCCAAAACATTTGTAAAACACACTACTAAAGGATTATTTAATTTAAAGGAGTAGCCCAAAAGACTACTGTTACGGCCCCACAAGCCATGCCTTTAAAACAAAATAAACATTTTTGGATAAGAAAATCTTTTCTATTTAAAAGAAGTATAGGCCGTTCCAAAATCTTTCTCGAAGCACAAGAGTTTGAATGAAGTATAAATCATTTGAAAATCCTTTTTGTAAAACGTTGAACCTTGCAACGAAATGCGTAATAAGAAACTACGAAAAACAACAACCAACCCATGGTTTCTCTTGAAAGCATAAAACATGCATACATTAGCACCAAGGCTAAAAGAATTACATATGCTTTTACAAATAAAAAACATGATACATTTGAACATGATCCATATACAAGGTATAAATTACCTAACAAAGACAAAACATCAGAGTCTTGTCATCAGCCACCTCTAGACACCTCAAGGTCAACCTACATGACCACGTTCACCTGAAAAAGATTTTACAAATTTCACAACGTGAACCGAAATCCAATAAAAATAGACTATAATGTAGTAAAACAGAATATGCAATCACATAGCATAAATTTGACTCAATCACATGAGCCTAAAAAACGGTTTTACTTCATAAAATTTCAAGTTTTTCTATTAGACTCCCATAAGCCTCCAAAACAGTTTTTTATCCTCAAAACCAAGTATTTCAACAATGTAACAATATTTCACAGTTGAAGAAAAATAATAACCAAAACGTTATTTTTTACTCGGATCACACAGCCGAGAAAAACACGCACACACGCACGCATACACAACAGTGCTTATATGCACGTCGTACTCTTTCACGATCTTTCACCGTGGGATAATACTAACCCAATCACAGATTCTTTGCAGTCTTTCACCGTGGGACAATCACTTGCCCCAATATGCAATTCCTTACGATCTTTCACCGCAAAACAATCACCTGTCCTAATATGTAATTTTTTGTGGTCTTTCACCGCAGGACAATCACTTGCCCTAATATGCAATTTTTCGGTCTCTCGCCGTAGGGCTACTCGTACCCAAACTTGCTTGATCCTTAGATCCCAAAATCAGTCCTTTTTGACATAACACGTCACAAAACACACGTATGAGTCAAACCCAAAAGTTTTTCTTGCCAAACCCATATCGCAACTCGAAAATATTTAAACAATTATACATTAATCACGTATAAAAAATCCAATAGCCAACCTCCACATCATTCATTAAGCATGGAGATCAAACAACATTTACAGAAATATTTTCATAATTTCTATCACAACATTTCAAATATGTGACTCAACCCCGAGAGTTAACTCCAAACCTTCAAAACACGATTTTCAAGATTTTCATAAATCTTTCATTTTCAAAATCACATTTTGAAAACTATAAACATCCACAAGTCCATATCAGATAATAAACTAAGAAAAGCGCAAAATATGCTTTTTATCCAAACAAATAAGGTTTAAACATAAAATATGACATTTAAAGCATTTTTAACGGGTGAAAAAAAATATAACTACACGTAGCACCCTTTAAGGACAACATAGTTTAGGATCTTATCTCGTTGAGCCAAAAGCTCGATACCTCGAAAACCAAACCACGATGAAATAAGATTTTATCTGGATGAACGCAAAGGTCCTAGCACAAACATCAAGGATCTGCTGTCCGATCACTGAAAATCAAGCCCCAGGCCCATCAAAATCTAGAGAGAGGACAGAGGTTTTATGTGAGAGAAACCAGATCCGAAAATAATATCCCAAAATATCTCCCAATGTTTGATATTTATAGACCATGCACAAAAACAGAGGTTCATTCAACTGAATACCCAACCCAGTCGACTGAATGAGGCTACTGGAATCTCAAAAATGGCCCACCGCCGACAAACCCAGATGCCAACCTAGCAACACCATACAACAACAGAAATGTCCTAGCAACTGAAACCCCCAAAACTGTAGTCACACGACATAAACACGTCTTGAAAAATCAATCTCCACACAGACTTCTCGCACGTACAAGTCTCACTGACTCTACTGTCATCCATAAAACATCTTTAAAACATCATATCACGATCTAACTCACGCTACCAGAACCTCGAAACATAACTCTCACTGAACATAATCCACTCTAGCAACAAATGCATCACACGAGGCCAATCTACCATGGGACTAGATCCTAAACACTCTCTACGCCAGGACATGGAGACAATCACCCTCGTTCTCACTGCCACATACTGGCTCAATCGCACCTCACAAAGCTCACCAAGGACTATCTTCGCGAGTCCAAACACATGATGTTAAACACTGACATCGGTAACATAAAGTCACAGGCTCCACACCCAAACTTTACTAAAGTTCTGACGATCACCAGACAACCACCAACTTTGATACCACATCATTACCCTGTTGGTGCTAACAACGCCATTACATAAGTTAACACAACGCCCATCCACAAGCAACAACACAAACATCCAATTCCAGAGAGAAGCTCACTTAACTCACCCGGAATACCAAAGAATGCATTTTATCTTAACCATCATCTCACCCTGTAGAAACATTAGGTGACACACTATTGTCCCAGACAAGGTTCCACATAACCAAAAATCAATCCGGCATCACAGCCACAAGTCACTTGACCCCAATGAGTCACTTGACCAAACACGTCACGCAGACAGAACATCTCATAGGCATCCAACAACCTATACAAACCCAATCATATCTCATATGCAATCGCACATCACTACACAACTCAGCGTCTCGCTATCATATCACTGATACCAAGGCTACAAATCAACCTCAAATCAAACATGATCGCTGTCATCCGACAAAGCAAACATGATGACTGCCATCTGACATCAACCCCAACTCATAAGGCATACCTCAATCCCTTGAGTCCACAATAGCAGAATACTCGAACCCCAAGACTTATCAGTCAAGTAACCAACCAAGACTTGCCTTTTACAGTTGTAATTTTCTCATATTCAGAACTCATTACGGCCCTTTCATTCCCAACCAAACAATCGCGTCGGTCCGAACAGGCCACGCCAGTCAAGGCTTCTCAAACATCGAATCCTTCCTGACTCGTACCATACTCTCGGGACCACCATCCGAACAAACGGTTATGCCAAAACACAACACTAACCACAGTCGATGATCACTTCTCGACTCTAAGAGCTTTGAACAGTTCAAAGTCCCAAATAGGACCCGAATCCAGATTCACAAAGTCTACCAGGAAACCCACCATGTGAATATCACAGTCGCACTATTCTGTCAAAGTTTCAACTCTGTCAAGAACTAGAGGTACAATCATACCTACACAATCCAGAACAAGCTGCACACAACAGTTAACGATTCTAAGCTGATCACTGTAAAAAGAACTCTGCATCTCAACACTAACTTCCTTATCAGCGAGGACAAGCACAAGCATTCCTGGTCTACTAACCTGACCTCACGGGGAACACAACCCAATGGTTCAATCATCATACATAACAAGTCATACTCCGACTAGGTTACCATGACTTACTACGATTACCGAACTCATACGCACACTAACAATCCTCATACCTTGTACAACACATCCCATAGGACTACAAGCTCCTCACCAATCATGCACGGAGACACACAGAGACACACGTTAACATTCCTATCGCGCAAAGACCTCCCTCCAGAAGGTTACAGTTACTCACCTAACTCCTGCTAGGCAAACCATAGCCACGTCACGGCCTCAAGCCCACTGTCCACGCAACTCGCATAGAAAGCGCACGATGCCAAACAAAGGAAAACCAATCCTGAGACCTTTCTTTCAAAGTTACTAATAACTTCCTTAACCATGCAGACATCTTCTGTACTTTCGCTCTCAAAGCACACCTCGATCATAGGCATCGTAACTTGAACCCTTACATATTCTAACACTGTCGCGACCCATGCTCATCCCAGCATATCTGCAACTCATACTCGTCTCCATATTCTCGAGCTTACTCACTCGTAACTCAATATGCAATTCTTACTTGCCCCAATATGCAATTCTTACATGCCCTAATATGCAATTTTTTGGTCTCTTACCGTGGAGCAGCTCGTGCCCAAACTTGCTTGATCCTTAGATTTCAAAATAAGTCCTTTTTGACATAACACGTCACAAAACACACGCACGAGTCCAATCCAAAAGGTTTCTCTTGCCAAACCCATATCACAACTCGAAAATATTTAAACAATTATACATTAATCACGTATACAAGATCCAATGGCCAACTACCACATCATCCATTAAGCATAGAGATCAAACAACATTTACAGAAATGTTTCCACAGTTTCTATCACAACGTTTTAAATCTGACACTCAATCCTGATGGTTAGTTTCAAACCTTCAAAACACCATTTTAAAGATTTTCATAAATCCTCCATTTTCAAAATCACATTTTAAAAACTATGAACATCTACAAATCCATATCAGGTAATAAACTAAGAAAAGTGCAAAACATGCTTTTTATCCGAACAAACAAGATTTAAACATAAAATGACATTTAAGTATTTTTAACCGGTGAAAAAGCATATAACTGTACGTAACACCCTTTAATGATAGCATAGTCTAGGATACTATCTCGTTGAGCCAAAAGCCTAATGCCTCGAAAAATGAACCTCGACGAAACAGGATTCCATCCGGATGATCGCGAAACCCCCAGCACAAACATCAAGAATTTGCTGTCCGATCACTGAAAATCGAGCCTCGGGCCCATCAAAATCTAGAGAGAATGCAGATGTTTTATGTGAGAGAAACCAGATCTGAAAATAATATCCAAAAATATCTCCCAACGTCTGATATTTATAGACCACACACAAAAACAGTGGTTAAATCGACTGAATACCCAACCCAATCGACTGGATAAGGCTATTGAAATCTTTAAAATGGTCCACTTCCATGGGTCAGTCGAATGGATCCCCCAATCCAATCGACTGGATCACCATACTGTCTGGTCAGTCGATTGGATTGACACCCTTAGTCGACTGAATTGCTATTGGTTCTTAAACCGTTTTCAGTATCCAAGCGTAGGTCCTAAAACCATCAATCAAATAGCCCTTTTTCGGAAACCATGGACACACAAGTCCAACAACCTTGAAAGAGATAGTAAAAACACCTTTCATCTAATTAAACGCAGCCAAACACGTTTAAGAATATAAACCAAGATCATGCGTTAACTCCAACTCCATCAACATTAAATATGCCAAAAAAAAGGTCGAGGTCTCACAATTACATTAGGAGCCCAAGTTATATTTACTCCACAGTTCTCTATTCTAGCCTATTTATATGCTGTTATGCAGCCCTAGCAATGATACACATCATTATATCAGTTAGGGCTTCCACGTATTTTCTTGATGGTTAGAGAGGATTGTGAAGAACATGTTCAAGGTAGCTTATACTATAGATGCGCTCTAGCATTCGGAAATACAATAGAATGCTTGAATTTGGAGTTTCAACTTGAAGTCTACAACTGCGAAAGCTTCTAAACTAAAAATTATTGGAGCAACCGAAATCAATTATACCAAATTTCGTAAGGTATAACTCTAATTTAACTTTGGGAGTATATACCGGGTTTATTTTGATCGTTTAACATCAAAATATTTTTGATCTGGAGCTAGTTTTGGCATTTACCTGTCTAATTTTTTTTCTTAAATTATATTCATATTCAATGGATCTTGGCAGTTAGCCTCCAACAACTAAGAGCTTTAGTGGCATAGTTAAAGCATGGTTGTAGTACACGAAAGTTATAAAATCTCGTCATGGAAAATCTAAAATTGTTACATGGAAAAAATGGAAGAAATATATATTTTCTGATTCTTTACCACCTAATTACATTTGGATCAACAGCTACATGCTGATTCTGAACCTTGTGCATTATCATCCACATGCTGCTTTGGTTGTAAAACTAGTATGTTGATGGTAGTATCGAGATCTGGTTCAAAATTTGCATATGTCCCGATAATTCTCTTACTATGACAAGACAATGGTATATCAGTGACATTTTCTCATAAATCTTCTCTTGTACCTACTATTATTACCTCTCAGTTTTTCTAGAACAATTCTACTTATGAGCCTATGTTCATTACATAGCCCTCGTCTAAGAATCAGGTATTAGTATTAACAATGACCTTATAATCTTTTGGACTATAAAGTAAATCACACCTCATTCTCCTATGATATCCAACCAAGAAACAAACTTATGTTCTCGGTTCCAACTTATTCATGTTTCCTTTCAACACGTGTGCTAGGCTATCCCAAATTTGAACATGGGGCAAACTATGTTTGCGCTTAGTTCACAATTTTGTATAGTAGGTATTGACTTAGAAAGTACTAAGTTCAGAATATAAGCTGTTGTTTCTAATGAAAATTCCTAGAACGAATCAAGTAACTTTAAATAACTCATCATAGATTTTACTATTTCTATAAGAGTCGTATTCTTTCTTTCTACTACATCATTCTGCTAAGACATACCTGGTACAGACAACTAGAATGTGATCTATGCTACTGATAAATAGTCTCTTAACTCTACCAAGAGATACTCGTCACCTCGGTAATACCGTAGTGTCTTAATACATTTACTCATAGACTTCTTCGTTTTTGCCTTAAATTCTTTAAATTTCACAAAGCATTCAGATTTATGAACATCAAATAAATATACCCATACCTTGACTAATCGTAAATAATAGTGATAAAATACTCAAAACCTCCTCTAACCTGAATAGTCATAGGTCCACATAAATCAAAATGAACCAATTGCAACGGTTCGTTAGCTCTAATAACCTTTGGCCGAAAATAGCCTCCTGATCATCTTTCTTTCTAAGTAAGATTCACAGACTAGAAGTGTCACCACTTCCAATGAAGGAGAGATATGAATAATAACATAAAAGTCATTCAAAAATATTCCATAATAGATAAAATATTTATTATCCTTAATAACCACAGTGTTATTAAAATAAACAAAATAACCATCTTTAACCAATCTTGAAACTAAAATTAAATTCCTTCTTATGGAAGATACATAAAGACAATCTTTCAATACTAAAAATCTATCTCTACTAAAATTAAGAGTTACGTCTCCCACTACAACCGCTACTACCCTTGTATTATTACCTATGTGTAGGTAGATATTACCTTCATTGAGTTGTCTGGTTTCTTAGAACCCCTACAAAGAATTGCAGACATGATAAGCGGCTCCCGTATATACACACTAGGTACCAGTACATAGCACCGCTAAACATATTTCGATAAATAGTGAATGAAAATTACTTGGATTATTCACCTTGCTGAGATAAACTTGACATTGCTTCTTATAATGTCTTGTCTGATTGTTATGAAAACATTTGTCTTTTGATTTTTTCACACCAGCCCGTTGCCCACTAATAGCCTTAGAAGTTGTACCTTGTTTCTAAACTTTTTTTCTTCTTGGTTTTCGGCTTAGAAGTAAAACTCTTTTCATCAACAAAAGTTTTAATTGGCTTTCTAAAAATACCCTTAGCTGCTTGAAGTTCATTAAGTAGTTATGCTACGGTAAAATGGAGTTTCTTCATGTTGTAGTTAAGGTAGAACTGCTTAGAGCTATCAGGCAACGATTAGAGTATGATATCAACCTGGATTTTTCCATCAATTTTAGCTCTAAGGATCTCCACTTTATTCAGAAGACCAAAACTTATATTCTACAAGAATTAAGTACTATATCAACTAGAGTACGATACTGATGGTGTGTCTAGTTTCATTTAAGATTGTGAACCAAAACTTATATTCTACAAGAACCGATAATCTGATTTTCTGTGTGTAAGCCGAACTCTACACATCAGATTAATTACTATGTAGAATAAAAGACACGCATGCACAATATTAAATAAATAATATAACGCAAATATTGCTCATACAGATTCTTATTAAAATAAAAAAAGAGTTTTTACTAATAAATAAAATCAATACAAAAAATTCAAAACATGATTTTTAGTGTATAACCCCAACATCACCTTCTCATTTTGTACCTTAACTCCCAAATCATTTTTCAATGATAACGCAAACCAGTGGCTTATTTTTTATTTTTTAAAATTTTTCACATAAATCAAGTAGCGGCTCCATTTTTCGAGTATTTGATATTTTGATGTTTTATTTTACAAAAGAGAAAATCTTCTTTTTAAAAAAATGAATATCCAAAAACGACCGTAACCAAAATAAAAATGGCTTACGCCGAAGCCTACGACCATAAATGACCTAATTTGTTGTGGTTTATCCAAGGCGGCGATGTCAGTAGATGGAGTCAACACGGTCTAATAAAAATGATGATGCTGGCACTGAAGCTGGAGTAGAAAGTTTGTAATGGCTGCATTTAGTGTTTTCGTGGAGTAGGATTTTCAAGGTAACCTAATCTTTGATAAATACTAGTGTGCGGGCGGCGTGCGATGCACGCCACCAAATGCTCGATACATTAAATATAATTTAATTATATATATAATTTAATTTTGAACTCTTGTTATTATAAATTTTAAAAAATAAATACTATTTTCTTTTTGATGTCGTAAGTTTAATTTTACTAATCCCAACATTGTCCAAAATTGATATTGAATTATAATTATAAAAAAAATGTCTACCTATTCACCATTGCTCCAATGAAATATAGGAACTAAAGCTTGAAAAAATGTAAACCAAAGTACAAATGAGAAAAATACGTTGGCATACAATGTCATAAAATCGTCTTTAACATGGTAAAAAATTAATCACACAACTTTTAATCAATAACGAATAATAAAATTAACAGAGAACCATAATACAGAATTTATTCTCATAGGAAAAAAACTAAAAAAAAACAAAAAACAATAATAGATTAGTTTGGGCATGTAGCATAAGTACAATTAATAACTAAAAATGAACCACTGCATAAAGATTCAAAATAAGTGATCAAAGATCTAATAAAATCCCACATCAATGATATAGGAAGGCGAAAAAAACCAAATGACTAAGTCCATATCTAAAGTTAAGCTATCAGATATACAAAAAAAAGCCCATCTACAATACAATAGGAAGCGAATCATATCCCCAACACCAACTTATGTTTATTCATCAGAACGAAAACATAAATAAGTTGCTGATCTTATAGAGTTTCATGTTTCAAGTTTTAACTCAAGTAACGTAATGCATCTCACACAACATCCATACCCATCAATATCTTGAAATATCTAAAGATTTCCATAAAAATCTTCTGAGTTCAAGTTCAATTTATTGAACCAGAGCTCCGAAATAAATGTAAATAAGAAATGACACAATTGTTGTTGAAATTGACCCTAAAAAACTTTAGTGCCATAAGAAAGTACAAAAAACAAGCATCTTCATCATAATCACGCCTTATATTAAATACAAATCATCTTCAAAACAAGTCAAGATTTGTCTCAACAGTGATACAATGTTTACAAACATTCAAAATACCGATTTGCCGAGTTATCACGATTTGTGCAAGGCTATAATCTAAGGTTAAAATCAGAACAATACCCAATATATATTTAAGAGTGACAAGAATATGTGAATGTAAATTTGGGAGTTTTGGAGCCATATATGAAGAAACACTTATTCATATCGTTTGAATGAGTGAAAATACATATGTTATAGCTAAATTATTAAAAAAAAGATGAAAAGGACTAGATGAAAAGAAAGTATATTAATATGGATAGATATCAATATCGATAATAAAATAATAAAAGAACAATGCTCATATCGCAATTGTAAGAAAATTATAGTTTTTTCCATTATTGTAGCAGCTACATTTATATCCATATTATATATATGTATATATATAAATAAGTACATAACCAAAAATCAAACTAATGGAGTTGAAAGTATTCCTTGCTTTCTCAAAAACAGATAAAAAAATTACATTATTTTTTGTAGCAGTATGAGAAACACACACCGGTCTAATAATAATAATAAAAAATTAACTAAGAGATGAAAGGATAGGAAAATAAAATGTTACCCATAAATCAAATCTCTTGCCCTCTCTCTCTCTCTCTCTCTCTCCAAACAGATATCACAAAAAATATTACCCAACAATCCACCTTACCCCAAAACTTTCAAACCAAGAACAATTATCACACCAAAAAAATAAAACAAGCAACGACAGTGTAAAAAAGAATTGTAATAATTATTACCAAAATGAGATCAAGCAACACATCTGATCTAGCAATATTAGCAAATGCACAAGAATTAAGTTTGAAGAAAGTTTCTAAGATGAACAGATTATTTTTTAAAATGCATTTGCGATGTATAAAAAAACTCACAAAAAATGAACAGTGGCACTCACAGCAGTGGCGTAACTGGCGATGGGGGCGTTCACTGGGTGCCACGATGAACAATGGCAGCACGAGCGGCGGCGTCGGCGCAATGGACGACGGCAACGCAAAGCGGCGTTAGTGGCGGCAGCGCAAACGGCCCGAGAGCCTGCGACACAAGGGTAAGAAGAAAGGGTTGAGGCAGAGAAACTTTTCCATTAGAAAAGAAAGAATGGGTTTGCAATGTAATTTAACGAGGGGCAAATATGTAATTCAAATAAAGGGTAGAAACGATATTTCATAGGGGACGAAAAAAACACTGTTCATAAATGGATTCACTCTTTATATATATTGAATGGAAATGTGAGAAATGTAATTAAAAAAATACGCCATTATCTTTTATAAATTGAGAAATACTTTTATAAAATGAGAAATATAAAAGAAAAATTTAGTGAGGGGAAGAACATGAAAAGCGTTAAATAAAGTAAGATGAGAACATGAGGGGGTTCGAAAAGTAATTTTTCCAAATGTGGGAAATAGGAAGATTTTTATCGTTACCAACACAGAGTTGATCACGGCTAAGATAGCAATAAGATGGAAATAAGTAGCAAGAACAGGAGTGGCGTGATGAGTAGCGCTGGTATCAGGAAATCATTCAGCTACGAGTGTAGAATTGGCATAAGCGGCAAGATTGGCGGATAACGGAGTGGATGATTATAGCGTTGAAAGCAAGATATGACAGTGCGATTGATACTAATATGAATCTGACATTTCTGCGAGAATCATTTGAATGAAACGGATAATTACACTATATTTATACTAGCTTGTTACAAATTTAAATTTAAAAACTTTATAATAATAAATACAAAATATCTAATGCAATAAATAAATCTAAAATTAAGATCATATAATATTTAATCTAATAATAAATACAATATCAGTACGTTTAAAGTAGATCCGGCCATTGTTCATATGAGCGTTAACCACTTTCCTGAATTGCAAACTCTGGGCAATATGCTACAATTAATTTGCTGCAATTTGTTTCTACTGCTCAATGCAAGTTCTAGCAAGCTAGCCACCCAACTTAAAATTAAGAGAGAAGTATAAATAATTGCGTGATTTAGCTTCCAATCCTATTTTTACTACTTTTTGGGGGACAAGGATCATTTATTAAACAACTATTCAATCAAGTCCCATTTTATTTATTATTCTGAAATTGTCCTGATTAAATAATATATTCACATTCCTGCAAAAGTTGCATACGAAATCCCAACGTATCTTTTCAAAATAAAGCCGAAATCAGTGGTTAAAGATTAACATTATAGAAAAAATATGCTTCCTTGGATATTGAAAATTGATATGCAAAAATTTCTCAATTTAACGTGACACAGTGACACAATATAAGAGGACAAACACATTCAAAGTAATAACTTATTTGCACATTCTCATTAATCATTTTTACGTGGACATATTATCATTTTTAGTAACAAAATTCCCATTTCTTGTAGCTACATTATCATTTTTCTACAACAATACTCAAAATGATAATTCATTCAAATTTTTGTGTTTGACATATTTTTATTTTCATAAACAAAATGCTTATTTACTGCAACAACATTATTATTTTTTGCACCATCATTCTCATTTATTTATTGAACAAACATACTCTCATTTTCGGTAACAAAATTTTCATTTTTTGCAACAATATTCTCATTTTCTACGTCAACATTTTTATTTTCTGTAACAACAATTTTATTTTCTACATTAACGTTCTCATTTTCTGCACAACTAAATAAAGAGCATAAGAACATGGGTACTTGTTGCTATCAACAACAACGTGATGATTATACATAATAATTTCACCTCCTATTACCAATAGTGTCTAATTTCTGTAATATTTCTTTACAAAACTTACACTACAAAATTAAGATATTGTTCGTTTACATGTAATATAGGTGGCAAAATAATATCATTCGTGAATTTTCATTTGAAAGTTAATAAAACTCACAAATATCTTTGACTAAATGAGTAAAATAATACCGAATCAATGATCATGAAAAATCATTACAAATGTACAATACATAGAATGGTAAATCACTATGATATATGCATTCCATATTCGCTTATGTAACTGCCCACTAAAAATGATGAGTAAATCATTATGCATATCTTAACATGATAAAAATCTATACTACTCGTTTATATTTATATATATCTACTTATTTCTCATAAATAATAAGGGTATAAATGATCATAACATCATTAAATATTTTTTTTAAAACACAGGATAACTACTTAGTAAATATAATTTTTCTCAAAACAAGTCACGGGAAAAAGGACTCTACATTAATTAACTCTAAATAATTTTGGAACCTTCTAACAGTGTTGTTGAATTTTGTTCTAAAATCCATGGCCAACTAAACCTTCATCCCACGGAGACAATTCATATTTGGAATTTTAGAGTCTATCATTTTAGTTTTTTTTCTCTTTTGATAAATAATTCCGCAAGTATATGGCAGGTTTGAGACAATTGATTAATAAAAAAATTTAATCATTTATTCATTGTATTAATAATTCTAGACCTACTAATATTATTAGTATTAAATTTCATAATACCTTTCTTCCCTATCTAACTATCTAAAATAACTATATAATTCTTGTCACATTCTTTATTACACGATAACTAAATATGAATTAAATTTGTCAATGTACTTATAATCCTATTCAATGTACTTTTATATATATATATATATATATAAAAGACATACAGTATTACTTATTTTAACTACTTATTTAACCCATTAATCCAAAATAACAAACAAGACCTTCCTGATCATGAAATCACTAGTGGGTTCGTTTCGATAAGGTTTACGAGGCTTATAGCTTTTTAAGCCCAAAGATTTTAAAGCCCAATGGCCTGTTTTGTTTCAAATTTATAAGCCTGCCTGAAAATAAAAAATAAAAAATCACTGATTGTTTTTTTTTTTCAATATCAAAATCATTGATTGTTAAATAAAAAAAATTATAAGTCGTTTAAAATGCGTTAGAAGGAAGAGATTTTTTTATTGTTTTTACTTTTTAAGTCAATAATAAAGTGAAATTACTTTTAAGCATTCAGCCCAACGCTCTTAATTAATCATGTTGTGCTCAATAAAAGTGATAAAACGTATCCAACCTAAAAATGAGGATATCTTTGAACACTAAGAGCGTTAGGTAGGCTGGTCAGATGTGCTGCTTAGCTGTAATTGACAATTTTAGGTTTTTTATGACTTTTTACATAAACAACTAAAAAGTTAAAATTGTCCGTTTGGAAAAAAAAATTAAAAAGTTAAAAAAATAAAAAGTTAAATCAAAACACAAATTCTCATAACTTTATATGTAAACTCTCATCACTTTTAAAATACAATAGTATCTCTTATTCATAACTTATTTACTGTCACTACAAATTACATATAATTATTAATACTAAATATATAGAAAGATAAAATTGTTCATTTTGTACAAAAAGTAAAAAGCTAACTTTTTTTTTATCTAAATAATCAACTTAAAAAAAACTAACTTAAAAGCTAAGTTACCAAACAACCTATTTTAAACTAAATTTAACTTTTTAATTAAAAATATAAAAAATTAACTTTCAAGCTAATTATCAATTGGGACCCTAATGGTTATTAATTCAAGTCCTCATGCCATTAAAGATTTGGCCAGCCAACCATGAACTTTAGAATTTCGAACTCGAAGTGTGCGCACGCTGATATAGACACCCAATTATTAAATTTAATCTTGGTCAGTTACCTTAGGGAGCCATCTCTCATACTAAGCCTCTCATACTAAGCCATCTCTCATAGCATCTGTGCCACCAATGACCCAAGCACCCATATGTACCAAAACTTCAACTGACTTCTCATTAAACAAAAAAATAAATAAATAAATAAACAAACTAACTAACAAAGAATAATTTGATACCAAATTGATTCGTTAACAAATTCTTTATTACAGGGGGCAGCAAGTCCCTTCTGTCCATACATTCATTGAAAAAAAAGGAAAAACTTGTTGAACCGTCTGTAATTGAAACATAATTAAGTAACCCCAACAAATTAGAAATGAAATGGAATAGAAAAATCTTTAATTTGTTTGGCTGAAGCAAAATTATAAAATGCGGATAAGTTGATTGAGGATTAGTCCATCTTTGCCTGCCATGGCTGTTTGAGATCATCGGCAGCCCCGAACCACTACTCACCGATAGCTCCGGCTTTGGCCGGAAAAATTACGAAGAATCGAATGAATGATCAAGGAAAGATGGAGAGAGATGATAAGAACATTAATTTGTCAAGATTGTACAATTAGATCCTCTCTTAGGGCTTTGGATTTTCGGAAGTAATGAAGGTAACTTCGGCTTTCGGGGAGGGAATCTGTAGAGTTTGTGAACCTGACATCAAAATCACGATTTATAATAAGTATTGCATCTTTGATGGTAAAATATCAATTGCTTGTTTGAGAACAGAGAAAAAAACGAGTACATAAACTGAAAATGATTATGCAAGTGTGTGTGTGTGAGAGAGAGAGAGAGAGGAATTTATAATTTTGGATGAAATTTAAATGGGCCTGTGATTAATGACTTCAAAAAACTTCACAAGAGATGATGTGCTTAAAATAAAAGTTAGGGTAAATTATGCTGACCTCCCATCTGGTTTCTGACAAAAATATAAATCTTTCCTGTAGTTTTGAAAATATCACTAACCTCCCCAGGTTAAATTTTGTATCAAATTAGTCTAACCGATAAAATTTCCGTTATACTTAACGAAAATCACCCCTGAAAACCACTGCGCTCAAAATCACCCCCAAAACCATTACCCCCAAACCACCCCTGAACCCACCCTCTCTCTCTCTCTCTCTCTCTCTCTCTCTCTGGCATCTCTCTCTTTCTGCGACTAACACCACCACCCCTAAACCATCACCGCCGTGACCAATGCCTCCACAGGCGTCGCACCCGTCGGCCACCCCCACACTGGCGACCACATCCGTTGCTGCCGCCGTCCACGTCAAGAGTGCAGCGCGACGCCGCCCTCGCTGCGACCAACGCCGCCGCCGTTCACCATCGTGTCCGCCTCCGGCGACCCCCCTCCCCCTCTGGTCTCGTTTCTCTCTCTCTCTCTCACTATCTGTATATATATATATACATAAACCCAGTATTCCAGAACGTTTCTTTCTTTTCTTTTCTTTTTTTTTTCTTTACTTCTATCATGAAATCAAATAACTTACCATTGAAATTGATCAAAATAATAAAATAGGTTAATCTAATCAGCAAGAGGTACACACTCAATTGATCGGATCATATTTTTAACAAGTTCAAAAAAAGTTAGAAAAATAATTTTTAATAAAATTTATTAAACGATAATTTTTTTATTTAACTTTTCCGAAGCAGTGTACCAACGATCGGAGTCGTTCATTAGCGGCGTTAGAGTGTCAAAAGGATAGTAAACACTGGAGGCAGTAAGTGGTAGTGGTATTGCCGCGTGATTTTGAGATGTGTATATTTATAGATGTGTGTGTGTGCGCGCGCATATTTATAAAAGTGGAGAGAGATTAGAGAGAGGCGGAGGAAGAGAGAGAAACGAAGAGCAGAGACCAATGGTCTCGACAGCAGCAGGCAGTGATGGTCGAAGAGGTGGTGGCGTTGGTCGCAAGTGGTAGTTTTGGGGTGGCGGCGTTGGCCGCAGAGAGAGAGAGAGAGAGAGAGAGAGAGAGACGATGGGTTTGGGTGTGGTTTAGGGCAGTGATTTTCGGGGTGATTTGGGGGTGGTTTGGGGGCAGTGATTTTTGGGAGTAGTTTTGGGGTGGTTTGAGCGATTTTCGTTAAATAGGAACGGAAATTTTAATGATTGGACTAATTTGATGCAAAAATTAAACTTGATGAGAAGTTAGTAACATTTTAAAAACCACAGAGAAAGTTTCTATTTTTGTCTAAAACTTTAAGGGAGGTCAGTGTAATTTACTATAAAAATTATTGTATTCTCCTAGTTGTGTAGAATACAAATTTCGTGATTGTTTTCTTTTTCTTTCTCTTTTTATTTCACTTTCATTATTTTAAATTAAATCCCGACTTTAATTTCATTATGATTTTCTTTTCTTTGTTTTTTCAGGTTGAATTGCAACGTGCACCTACTAATTGAGTGCATATAGTATAATTCAACGTAAATTTATATAACTGAAAGTCACAAGTGCAATAATTAAGATTAAAGTAGCCACATAATTGTATTTAAAATTATAATATATATCTAAAGTCAAAGATGAGAAAAGTGCACATCATAATCAATTATGGAAGCTTACAATTACCGCGAGTGAGAGAAAAAAACTAAAATAGTTCTAAAAAATGTACATGATATATTATGCTCTTTGGCAACTAGTTTAAAGTTAATTTTTTGCTTTTTTACTTAAATGCTCAAAAAATAAAAATTATCGTTTTCCAACTTAAAGGCTTTTAGCCTTTTTTGCTTTTTACATAATTTTTTTTATATTTTTTAAAAATATCATAACTTTTATTATATACATCTATTTTTTTTTATAAAAATTATATTTTCAAAATTCACTCATTGAAATCTATCAAACAAAATCCATATTTAATATAAAATTATTTAAAAATAAAATTTAAAAAATCATAATAACTTTAAGCAAAATTTTTTATATTTTAGCTTAAAACTACTTTAAGAATTTGGTTTAAAAACCATATATATCCCAACTAAACGAATTGTTTGATTTTTTAGTTTGAAAATACAAAAAAATAAAAAATCGACTTAAAATCAGTTGTCAAACGAACTACCTAAATTTAGTTGCTTTATCATTATTAATATTACTTTAGTGATAGTGGAAATGTTGCTATTGTGCTCTTTTAAGGAAATAAATTAACTAAAACATACACATACGAATATGTATACAATATTATCCTACGAATATAAAAGTACAATTAAAAAATTAGAATATAAGTAGGTTAGAATGTAGTTTTTAAAGAATATCTTTTACTGCTGTTATTATTGTGTTACTTATCGAGTAAACTATAATGAAGAATTAATTTATTTTGTTGTTATTTTGAGGTATTCAATATCTAATAAAATTAAAATAAGTTATAAAAGAAACAAATTTTTATTAAGGATAGAAAATAATAAATAAATTAAATAAATTAGCATTGAAATGGTATTCTTACATATTCAAAACTGAAAAATAAAAAATATTTTTTTTATTACATTTTAATAGTATTTAATAATTATTTTGTATATAAATCGGTATTCAATAGGTATTCAATGCTATTGTAATACCATTTTTTTGTAGTATTTGTGCTTAATCACCACAATTAGTATCTTCTGGTTGCATGAGCGATGAGACCAATAACCATGTAATGGTATGACATATATATATTAGGATTTTTTTTTTTGCAAATAAATGACAGCATATGCACACTTATAAATTAGGTTGAAGAAAGAAAAATATAACATTTTAACTATCAAGCTAAATCATTATCAAATGTTAAATTAGTAAGGTTACGTTTGGTAACGGTTATAATTTTTTATAAAAACAAAAAAAAAACAAACATGCTTGGGACATGGATGTATATAGGAATTGAAAATGGTAGTCGAATGTGATGATTAAATATTGTGGTTAGAAATAATAATTGAAAGTGGTGATCGAATGTGGTATGTCAAAAATATTTACCGGTGATGATAATAAGTGAGAGCGTTAGTGGTTAAAGGCGGTGTCTAAAAGTGATAACTAAAAATAGTAGAAAAAATAATTAAAAGTGGTGGTCGAATGTAGTGGGTCAAAAATATTTACCAGTGATGATAATAAGTGAGAGCGGTAGTGATTAAAGGCGGTGTCCAAAAGTGATGACTAAAAATAATAGAAACAAAAAGATAAAATAAAAATTTATTTACAAAATAAGTAAAAAAAGATATTTTTTTGTTTATAAAAATTTAATAAATTTTAAGATTGATTATATTCTTTAAAAATAAATATAAAAATAAAAAATAATAAATATAAACGTTATGAAAAGGGCGTTAGTGTCACTTGCTGAAACTAATTATTATGGCATCCATTTTGGTTTAGGAAAAATTGAAGGGTTATTCGCCAATTTTTTTTTTATTTTTTCACCTGCTCACATTGTGCCAATAAGTACTTTTAAATTAACAAAGGAATGAAGATCAAACACGTGGACGGTGGGCCACCCCCAATACAGCCACTAAACTGCAACTTGAGAAGCAGACCATTACCTCCGGATTGAAATTCACATGCAATCACTGCTAGTTTACACTTTGCCCTTCTGGCATGACTTTCCATTGACCCATGATTGGTCACACCATACTACACTCGACAGCTCATGTCACATGCTAGTGGGTTGCCCATGTGCCCCCTCCCCCAAAAATTATTTATTCCCAAAACTATATATTTTTTATTTTAATATATTAAAAACTATTAAAATATATTTTAATTATTTTTTATATAATCTAAGGACTTTAAATACATTGTAATAAAAATATATTTAATTTTCTATACCGAGAATGCCAATTTTATCCCCATGATATATATATATATATATCATTTTCTAAACGGAGAATACCAGTTTTATCCCCATGATATATATATATATATATATATATATATAAAAGTTAGATTTGATGTATATTGAGGTATAACAAAGGTGGCCACATATTTGTGTGGGTTATACTACTTTTAATGTGATTTATACAAATGTGCAATTCAATATATAGGTAGATAGATAGATAGCATATGTGATTCATGCAAATCGTGCAGTTCAAATTAATTTAGAGCAATATGGGAGCGGGAGGAAATAAATTTTCCATAGATAGATAGATAGATAGGTAGCATATGTGCATGTGAGTGTGATGTATCAGAAAATTTAGAAACAAAGAAACAGAAAGGATAGTTACCATTCGGAGGGGGAAGGGGCTGCCTTGCTGGTGTTGGTTGTAAAGGTAGAATAAGAGGAGGAGCAGATGTCGGAAACGTGGAGAAGGGGGCCCCCATCTGCGTAGGATAGTAAAGATAAGATGGAGCTTGGCTACGTTGTCCCTGGGGCGCAGAAAATATTCCCCTAATTGGAGCTTGCGTGGAGTATCCATAATATTATGGAGAGCCCATGGTTGATGATGATGATGATGATGATGATGCTGATGGCGATCCGTACGGTTGGTGGTGGTAGTATTGTGGTTGCTGAAGTTGCGGGTTATAGAATGCCTGCTGCCCACCCAACTTAATTAACAATATCATCCTCACATTATTATTATTTTCCTCCAAACCATTCAAACCAAGTTGTGCAAGTGTAGAATCGCGGTTTTAAATATTGGTTGTTACGTGGGTAGAGTTTATTTATTAATGCATCGATCGATAGTCATATCATCGATACCGATATATATTTTCCGATACTGAAATTTAAAACGTTGTATAGAATATATACTTTGTTTGTTCTATTAAATGTATATATATATATATATATATATGAGAGAGAGAGAGAGTGAGAGAGGGGCTTACTTGGGGATATCCATAATCAAGTGGGTAGGTTGCATATCTGCAAATGTAGTTGATCCATTAAAATTGTTTAGCAGAACAAGTAATTAATCAGTGAAATTAGTTTTGAGTAAAAGATAGGTTTACATTTGATTACTATCTAAAAGAAGTTACTTTAAACAATTGGGTTATGAAGGAAGGGTGATTCTAAATGCAAACAAGAATGCTAAATACACTTAATGCCTTTTTAATTATGTTAAATTATTATTAGTGATAAAACTCCTGTGGTTTTTCCACCCATGGCCTCTTTCTCAGTTCTAGTCATCCCTTCCTTCCCACTCCTCCTAAATTGGACCCGGATTTAGAGATTGCAATTTTTCCCGCTCCATTCCACCCTCGCATGTCCCCAACCCTACTAAGTACGGTTTATTTTCGTCCACGGAAACAAATGGGATGGACACAATAGTTGCTACTCCCGTCCCGTTTCTCCCGCCACACTTCCGATTACATAAAATAAATAATTTTTAAATATAAATACATGTATTAAATATATATAATAAACATATAATAAGTCGAAAATATTAAAATATTATATTTATTTCTATTTTTTCTTCTCTATTTTCTATATTTTATATTTTAAATTTTATTAATTCATCAATTACTATTTTTTATTTATTATGTTATCTAAAACTGTTATTAATATAACTATCTTAAACATTAGAAACTATCCCCAAAAATATCTCTGCCCCCGCTCCGTTCCCCACTATTTCCTCAATACTTTCTTTTGTTCTCGCCCTAATCAAATAAAGAATGGATAGGGGAGTTCATCTCCAGCCCCACTCCATTGCCATCCTTACCCAGATCCTTTGCAATATAATTTTGGTGCAATGCACCATCTAATGGCTCTTAAGCATTGCATGAAAATTGTATTGATATTAACCCTTAAATTGATGCATTGTACTAAAAAAATCATTGTAGAGGATTTTTGTTCTCCCAAACCCCTCTGCACAAGCATTGTGTGTTGTTGCCTTCCCACTCTCCTCTTTTTCTTCCACATTCTCCCTCCATCACATTGTGCGACCTCCCTGCCTCTTGTTACCCTCCCACTCTCCTCTTTTTCTCCCACGTTCTCCCTCCATCGCCATCGCATTGTGTGACCGCCCTCCCGCTCTCATTTATTTTTAACTCCATTTTCTACTAGGGTTTACAAAGAAATGAGAGAGAAGGGAGAAGAGAGGGGAGCTCACTGAAGGGAGATAGGTTGCACGTTGTGAGAGAGGAGGACAGAGATAAAGAGCGGAGAAGAGGAGTGGTGCATGATGAGAGGGCGTGGTACCGTGATGGTCGTGCAAGGGGTGGATACGAGGTTTTCAAAGCTACTGAAATATGAGGGTGGAGATTTGGGTAAAATAAGCATTAATTAGGATTTCACTTTTAATAGCAATTTCTCATAATTAAAAAATTATAAGTGTATTTAGAATTCTAGTGTGTATATAAAATCACCCGTGATGCAATTGGAGCAAACTATATATACTATGGTAGTTTTTGAATTAAATGCTGGCAATAACAAAGTATCCTCAAGCATGCATCATAAACAAATATAAAAATATATAACATCTAGCTTGCTTATGTGCCAGTTGTGTGTTAACTGGAGAGTCCAATCTGGGTTCAAACTCAGATTGGACTAGCCCACTCGAGGCCCAAACAGCTCCTAAAGGAAGGCCTTGATAGCTGGTTCAAGAGCTCCAGAACCAAAGTAACGAGCGACGCAAAGCTGAGTAAGGCATTGTCAATCGAACTACCGGCTCAGTACGGAAGAGATGACTGGATCATTATGACCACAGTTACATGGCTAAGCTCTGATCATTAATGAGAGTAGCTTGGCCGAGCAAAAAATATTAAATGTAATTAGACTGAGACCGTACAATAGTTAGCTTAGGTCATATTGGTTTGACTCATCCGCTTGCAAGGTAAGGCCTATGATAGGACAATCCCATTATGTGTTTTAAAGAGAAAGTATAGCCTCCATCCCTTATAAATGAGGGGATTGAACCTAAAGCATAAAAAAAAGACTTTCTTAGCTAAAACTCAGTCCATTTGGTTATTTATAACTTTTCTCTATAAGCCCACTGTTAACTTGATCGTCAGAGTGGCTTCTAGCATTCGTTGCTAACTAATTCATGTGTGCCATCTTGTGCAGGTCACCCAAGCTGTTAAAGGGATCATTTAGGCTGGATCTAACTCACATTATAATAACTTTTACGATTCAACCCCCATACATTTGGTGCCATTTGTGGGAAACCAACATAACCTTATTACAAGGCCCCAATGGCAACCCCATTAAAGTTGGTATCCATTTTGGATGATTGCGTAGAAAAAAAAACTTCGGAGAAAGATGTTGGTCTCATCAGCACTCGAAGCGAGTGGAGAAGAGGCCTCTCTGTAAAAGTACGAGATCCCTTGAACATGATATCGTCGGGGAAACGACCCTCCTTGCTATAGAGGATGAGATATTGAAGCTCGGATAGCTCTCTAAATCAAAGTGCATGAACCACCGGCTCCCGCAAGAAGTCCATCTCATATGGAAAATCCAGGTCCGCTAGACACAGAACCAAAAGTCCCACATCAAAAAGGCCAGAAAGGGACCCTCAAGTCGGACGTATAGTAAAGGAGTTCATAACTTTTCAACTGAGCTCAAGTGATGAAAAGGAGCAGCTACACACCCACTAAAACACGACATGGCCAAGATCCTCTCAGGAAAAGTGAAGGGTCTAAGTCAACTACTTATGCGAGCACTGACCTGCGGGAGTGGTTTCTAAAAAGTGAGCATGCCAGCCAGTGCCGAGCTACCAAGAGAGGTTGGCAATCTCTCCGTTTGTTGAGCACATGGAGATGACAGAGCCCCATAAAGTTTTGCCCTACCTAAATTCAACTCATATGACGGACGTTTGGACCATCACTCTCACATTAGTCATTATAAACAAATGATGACTCTACGGAGTGGTTACAATGCTGTTATGTTCAAAATCTTCCCTTCCATCTTGGGGAAGTCAGGCTGGGGTGGTTTGATCGGCTACCCCCTCTGTTAGTAGCAACTTTTCGGGACATTTCGATGGAATTTGTTGCTCGATTTGTTACCAACACCAAGATACCCATGGAGATTGACTCTTTGGTAGTAGTAAGAAAGGGAAAGAAGGAACCTCTAGGTGAGTACACAAGGAGGTACTGGGGACATATAATAACATCGAGAACTGCAACGAGGAATTGGCCATTATGTTATTTAAGCATGGCCTTTTGCTTGGAAATAAGTTGCGAGCTTTTTTAACCAAGAAGTCGCCCATGGATATATCAACGCTTATTATCAGAGTGGAACAGTACATCTGGGTGAAAGAGGATGTCGGTCATAGAGAGGTTGGAGAGCCCAACTCTAGCCCATCGAGGCCGAGCAAAAAGGTATGAAGGGACAATTTGGGCACCCTAATCAGACTAGTAGTTGAACCCTCTAACCCTCGAGAAGTAGTCAACACGGTCCTTAAAGAACTAATCCATAGATCCTCCCTCAAATTAGGGACAGACCATATTTTTCTCGATCACCCAAGATATCCAAAAAGGCCATTAACGTAGTCATAAAGAAGAGAGTAAAATGGAGGTGCTCGTATAAAAAAGAAAGGGGGCATAAAAGGAAGAATGCAAGGCACATAAGCAGCACCTGGAGGATTTGGTCAAGCAATACCACTCAAGAGAATTCGTAGACGAGGACTCTATCAAGGAGAATCCAGCTGAAGTTCTCCAAACCAAGCAAGCTCTAAGGCCAGCCATCATGGAGTCATCCACATGATCCACGGCTTGGCGTACCTGGGATAGAGGATTGTAATCCAATAACAAATGTAGAGATTGAGCTACATGAAAGTAACAAAATTCCAGGCTGACTGCAAGAGACTAAGGGTCGAGGGAAATTTAGAGCAGATTTCATTCACTAAAGATGATTCGAAAGGGGTGCAACACACCCACAACGACGCCTTGGTAATTTTCTTACATCTCCTAGGATTCAATGTTAAAAGGGTGCTTGTTGATCAGGAAAGCTCGACCAAAATTATGTACTATGATCTCTTCAAGGAGCTTGGCCTCAGCGAGCGAGATCTAACCCCGGCTCTCATCCTGCTCATCAGTTTTAATTCACATTTGGTATAGCTTTTGGGGCTAGCCGTGGTGTTGATCAAGTCAAGAACACTTGAAATCCTAACCAACTTCTTAGTGGTGGATGTGCCATCGGCCTATAACACTATTGTTGGCTGAACTTGGTTGCATGAATTGAAAGCGGTCTCCTCCACCTATCATCAGAAGTTGAAAAATCACACGAACAGCGGGGTGGAGTGATTTATGGGGACCAGGCTATTCCAAACAGTGTTTCGTCACAGCCCTCAAAGTCGAGTTTCCCACCGAACATGTCAAAATAATTGAAGTCCTTAATCAACCTATTCTAAAAGATGTTAGAGTGGAAGCGAAGAACAAAGCTATAGAGGATCTTGAATCCATCCCCAATAATCCCAATGTCCCAAAAAAGTTTTTCTTACTCGGCTCAACAATAGCCGAGCATGAAAAGGCAAAGTTACTACAACTACTATAGAGAAACATTGAAGTATTCGCTTGGACTCCATATGATACGCCTGATGTCAGCCCAACTTTCATTTGTCATGCCTTAAATGTCAATCTGACTTATAAGCCAATCAAGCAGAGGAGCTGATGCTCGGCCCCTTATCACGCAGATACCATTGTCGAGAATATAAGCAAGTGCTAGAAGAAAATGTCATAAAGGAAGTCCAATACCTTGGTTGAATCTCCAGCATGGTTATGGTTAAGAAGAAAAATGACAAACGAAAGGTTTGTGTAGATTTCACCAGCATCAACAACGCATACCCAAAGGATAGTTTTTCTGTTCCCAAGATTGACCAGGTATTGAACTCAACTGCTGGGCACTAACAAATGTGTTTTTTGTTCGCCTATCGAGGCTGACATCAAATTGCCATGGTCAGCACAAACCAAGACAAAACATCCTTCATCACTCTCTAGAGGACTAACTACTCTGGGGCACCAATGGGTGTTTGTAAGTATCTTGGATAGAACGATTGAAGCATACATAGATGACATGGTCATGAAGTCCAAAAAATGGGAAGACCACCTCATTGACCTCTAGGATATCTTCGATATCCTCAAGGCACACAAGTTGCGTATCAACGCTTCCAAAATGTGCTTTCAAAGTTGGGTCTGGCATGCTTTTAGGATTTGTTTTCACTAACTGGGACATAGAAGCCAACCCTTATCAGATCAAAGTCATACAAGTCGTCTAGAAGCTGAGCACAATAAAGAAAGTACAAAAACTGATAGGAATGGCTGCGACACTAAATAGGTTTATTAGCCGACCACTAAATATATGTTGACCATTCATCCAAACATTAAAAAAAGGACCAAAATTCGCATGGACAGAGGAATGCAACCAGGCCTTTCAGGCCTTAAAAACCCACCTAATTACACCCCCATTGTTATCCACTCCAATAGAAGAAGAAACTCTCTACCTAGTTGTATCTTGACATGCAGTCAGTGCGACGCTCATCAGGGAAAAAGAGAAGCAGCAAAGACCGGTGTAATACATCAGCCACACCTTAATGGCTCAGAAATAAGATACCTGACTTTGGAGAAGTTGGCCTACGCCCTGGTCATTGCTTCACAAAAAATTGCAACACTACTTTCAAGCGCACTCAATGGTTGTCCTCACCAAATATCCTCTCAAAGCTCTATTCTCTAAAGTCGACCTAAATCGAAGTATGACGAAGTGGGTTATCGAACTAAGAGAGCACAACATAAGTTCCCTGCCTAGGAATGCTATCAAAGCCTAGGTATTAGCTGACTTGATTGCCAAATTCTCTGAGGGCGACCTAGCTTCATAAAAAGGTCCCATTAAACCGCATCTTGAGGTCGGGGAGTGATCATCCTCCGGAACATGAAAACTACATGTTGATGGGGCTCCCAACAATAATGGAACATAGGCTGGAATAATCCTCACTTCACCAGACAAGGTGATCTGGAACAAGTTGTGAAACTTGGTTTCTACGTCTCAAACAACGAGGCTAAATATAAAGCGTTACTGGCAAGGTTGTAGGTAGTATTGAAGCTTAGTGTTAAGAATTTAAAGATTTTTAGTAATTCCCAACTCATCATCAATCAGCTGAGAAGGGAATCTAAGGCAAGGGATGATAGAATGGCCAGGTATCATGACAAAGCCAGAGAATCTTTTAAGAAGTTCAAGGCAATTAGGTTCAAATAAGTTGGTTGAGCTAGCAACAACCATGCTGACGCTTTAGCAAACCTCACCTCAGCAACTAAAGTAGTTGTGGAAAGAATAGTGTTAGTACAATTCCTCTTAGGATCGAGCATAAAGGAATGCCAATAAGTCTTTTCAGCCAAGCAAGCCCCATGTGGGATGGGCCCCGTCATAGCGTTCTTGAAGCATGGGTATCTCTCAGACAAAAAGTGGGAAGCACACAATGTGAGACTGAAATTCGCCCATTTTTTGCTCTCCCAAATTGATAAGTTATGTTGATGCTCTTATACTGGTCCTTACCTTTTATGCGTAAACCCTAATCTGGTAGAGAACCTCCTCTGTGAGATCCATGAAAAAAACTATGGCAGCCATACAAAAGGTTGTTCCTTGGCTCATCGAGAAATTTCTTAGGGACATTGGTGGCCTTACATGAAGAAATATGCCCAGCAGTACATATGGGAGTGCAAGAAATATCAGATGTTTGCACTACACATTCACCAGCCCACCGAGGAACTTAACCCTTTAACTAGCCCATGGCCGTTTGCACAATTGGGCCTTGACATAGTCAGTTCTTTCCCTAAAGCAGTTAATAACAAAAAGTTTATAATTGTGGCGATCTACTATTTCAACAAATATGTCAAAGCAGAGCCACTAGCCAACATCAGAGAAACCGATGTGAAGAAGTTCGTGTGGAAGAACATCATCAGGTTGAGGCCTTAAGTAAGGTGGGTTGAGGCTTTAAACAAGGCGATCCTAGACGAAATAAAAAGAGGTTTAAAAAGGCTAAAAGGGGATGGAGGGAAGAGTTGCCCCATGTGTTCTAGGCTAGTCGCACCACTCTACGAAGTTCAACGGAAAAAACACCATATTCCATGGCATAGGCACTAAGACAGTAATACCACTCAAAATTGGCTTGTCCACCATGAGAATTGATGAATACACCTTGAAAGGAAATGAACAGATGCTCACTAGGACCTAGACTTAGTTAAGGAAGGACGTGAGGAGACGTTGCACAGAATTAAATCCTAATAGTAGAAAATGACTAAGGAGCGCAACAAGAAGGTGAAACTAGGAGTGTTCGACCTAGGAGATTTGGTTCTCAAAAAGGTTATGGGAAATACAAAGTTGCCAGGAGATTGAAAGTAAGGGCTAAATTAAGAGGGACCTTACAAGGTTTGATTAGTTGTTGGCCTAAGGGCATACCACCTAGAAGACTTGAATGGAAGGGAAGTTTCTCAGCCATGAAACTCAGCCAACCTAAGGGTCTTTTATCATTAAATGCTTGCATCCTTAAGACTTGACCAATCAATGAAATCGCTGATAATTATTTTTATTATGTCTCATATTTTCAATATTAATCATAGTAATGTGTTTCTTTCCTTTTCATTCAAGCCCATCCTGGCCATGAGATTAGAATAATCTCAGAAGCTGACAAAAGTTTCAAGGGTTAGAATAGTCCATTTTCATTTGAGGCCATCGAGGCCATGAGCTTACAATAATCTCATGAATTAGAAAAGTTCTAAGGGTTAAAATAACCTCTTTTTCATTCGAGGCCAGCTCGACCATGAGATTAGAATAATCTCGAGAACTAAAAAAGTTTCATGGGTTAGAATAGTCTCATTTCATTCGATGCCAACTCTCTCATGAGATTAAAATAATATCAAGAACTAAGTTTCAAATGATCAAATAGCCCCCTTTTCATTCGAGATCAACTCAGTCATGAGGTTAGAATAATATTAGGAATTAGAAAAGTTTCTAAGGGCTAGAATTACCCATTTTCATTCGAGGCCAGCTCGGCCATAAGATTAGAATAATCTTAAAGACTAGAAAAGTTCCAAGAGTCAAAACAAGCCCTCTTGATTCAAGGCCAGCTTAAACCAATAGACATCGAATCTTGAAAAAGTATTAACATTTTACTAAGTTTGGAAGCAAGTCCCCCCAACTCCTAGGGCGAGCTCGGCTCATCCTAGAGAGATGCTAATGCATTCAAGGAAAAGTTTAAAGCATGCAAAGATGGGAAAAGACAACATTTGAAATATAAATATTCAAGTTCGAAGCAAAGAAGTAAATAATACTCATTCTCATTAGTTAAGTAAAGCTTTTACAATTAGTTGATTCTTGCCTTATAATGACAAAATATGGCTGAGACTCGAAACTTTTAAAAGAGGGGAACCACTATGTTGAAGGCGGGAACCACTATGTGGAAAGAGAGGAACCACTATGTTGAAGGAACTAGGATCAAGCCTGGCCGCCCACCACCATTGCTTAGCCTTCATCCAAGATCTCTACGATCTCCTCCCAGCGCATGGCGGCATATGACGACTTGTGGCCTTATGTTTAGTCTCGTTTGGTTGGGGAATGGTGAGATCTGCAAGAGCTATAGGGTTGGAAAGAATGGCCTCAGGTCCTAGCAAAATAAGAATCTCTTCAGCAGCTGCAGTAGGGGCAATAGGCTCAAACCCAGGAAGTTGTGGAAGCTCGAACTATAGCGCAAGTCCTCGGGCACCCTGGCCTTCTTCAAGCCCTTTTTGTATCCAAGGGCTAGAAACTCAGCGCGAATGTTGTGGATTTCACCCATGAACTCGGCCCCAGCCTCATTCCAGCTCTGCTGTTAGAGCTCGTCATCTCGATCCAAACGAGCTACCTCTATATCGGCTCGAATTTTCTGAAACGCCTCCATGTCAGCCTGGGTAGCCTCCAACTTCAATTGCAACTCGCCATTTTGGGTCGAGAGCTGGGATACCTTGGTCTTGGCGTTGTTCAGCTCTTTACCGATAACTCGAACCCTTTTCTCCAGGACATGATGAGCTGATGCTTCCTAAGCCCTAGTAGCCTCTTGGTCCCTTAGCTTTTTCTAGGCAAGCTCGAACATCTTCGCAACTTGTTAGGACTCTCTCGACAGTTTGTTGTAACAATCGTTGAGGAGATTGATTTCCTAGAGATGTTGTCAAATCGAAAAAAAGGTTAAAAAGCTGAAATTAGTGCTACGAGGAAAAAAGAAAAGATACAAAAATTTTACCAAGTGTAGGAACGTGGAAATGTGCGTACCCCAACACCGATCTACATGGCCTATTGGAAGAAGGCTGGTGAAGTCAGTTGCATGTGGTTAGCCACATCGAGGGGCAACATGAGCCCCTTGACTAGTTGTTGGGCCACCTTCAGGTTTACTGCCGTTCAAGATCAACTCCGGAGCCCATTGGGATAGAACTTCATCCCTCTCGACATCTCAGTATCGTTTGCCAATCAAGAATCCATCGTTGAGGACCAAGCGACATCTCATCTCAGTCTAAATCTCCTAAGTTGTGGCAAGTCAGCAGCAAGAGGGCTAGGCCTAAGCTACAACCCGAAGCTATTAGGAGGCAACCCCCAATTTGGTAACGGACAATGCTGGTTGAAGATCTTCAAGAGCTTGCTCCCTTGGTGGCGGTGGTGGGAGCATAATCCACTTAGCTGGCGGAGCTGAGGTGCTAACCACATTAGTCCCCAAGGCCACTTTCCTGAAGTTGTATCTAGTTTGGACTCTTAGCATTTTGGCTTGAGCAGGTTCCTCAGTGGGATGAGGTGGAGCTAGAGGTAAGGCTTTGCCTCAATGTCGGATCACTTGCCGGTAGCTCAACGTGTAGTCTAGCAACTCTAGAGCTGAATACCCTTCCTTTATTGTAAGAGCTCGATTTACTTCAACAACGTTGGCTTGCCTCATTCACCAGTGAGTTGGCATTATGATTGGGGTCTCAGTTAGAAAGATTCTTATAATATTCATTCAATCAAGCAACATTTTTCTTTTTCTTAACTTAAGGAGTGTGGGGCTTTCTAATAAGGGCTTGGGACCTATGAACGGAATAACACAATAAAAATATGATGAAATGAAGAAGAAGAATGAACGGGAGGCGTCGGAGGAAGGATTGACGAACTACTTGTGTTTAGTTAATTACTTTACTAACTCAGGGTTTTTCTCATTTACAAGAAGCTGGGTATCGGGTGTATTCTCAAGACTTGCCTCTACAAACACGAAATAAGGTGGATCAATACAATGAAGGAAAAAAAACAAGATAGTATCTAAGCAACCAAATTGATACCCAAACTGACCTGGTGTTCATAGAACTCGGTGAACACGATAGCCTAGTTGTTTTACGTGATTGGGCTGAAATTTAAATGTCTTCCCCTCCCCCTACCAAGATGTAGTTAGTAGCATGTTTATTCAACTCGAGAAGACCATACACTAGTCTAAGGTCGAGAATCCTATAGCGGAGATAGACGGTAGTCGAATCTTGGTTGTTGCCTATAGTGTAGCAATGGAAGATCTAGGGGATGCCGAGATTTAAACTGAAATGACGGTTCATCTCGACCACCACCATCACCACTCAGGTGTAGTTTATCGACACTTGGCGGGGAGTGATCCAGTACTAGCCGACCATTTCCCTGAGGAGAGGATCGAGGTGAAAACGAACCCCAGCCTCTATGACTGAGACAATAGAAAAGGATACTTCGTTTCCCATCCCCAATACGATTTCACTTGAATAGTCTTGTCGTAGAAACAGACTTAAGGGGCGAAAAATGTTGTACTTGGCTCAAAAGGCAACCAAGGCAGAGGGTGTGTTGACCTCCTCAAGGAACTTTCTTATTTTAAGGCAAAGGTACTCGAAGATTTGACAAAAAGAAAAAAAAACAAAAACAAATAGACAAACAAACCAACAAAGCAATGAGGCAAAAACCTACCCTAACCCAACCCAAGAACAAAACAGTGATGAAAGCTTTTTGGAAAGAAAACGAGTGGAAAGTAGAGGCCGTATGCTATTAGAAGGCAATAACACCTAAGAAGGGAAAGAGAAGAAGAGGACTTTGAAGGGAAAAGCTAAGAAAACTTACAAATTTTGAGTAAGTGACGGCGGCGCACGATGGAGGAAGTAATTGCCGGTGGTGGTTCATCGGAGAAGATGATATTTTAGGCTAAGAGCTATCAAAGAAGAGGTAGATTGCGAAAGACAAAAATGAGGGCAATAGCTCTCTTTATATAGGTGAGGGAACCCTAGGACTAGGAGTGCCCAACGGTCAACCGAAAGAAGGCCACGCGTCCCAATCAGTGTGCAACACTTAAAAAAATGAAGCACCGCATTCAATGCTCTAAAATGGCTTCTTCAATGCCCGGCATGAGGGGAGCTGAAAAGTTGATCCCCTCGAGGCCCAACGGGCTCCTAGAGGAAGGCCCTAGTATCTAGGTCAAGGGTCTAGAATCAAGGTAACTGGCTACACAAAGCCGAGCAAGGTATGGTCAACGAACTACCTGTTCAGTACGAAAGAGATAATTAGATCAGCATGATGACAATTTTGAAGCCAAGCTCTGAGCAAAAAAAAAACATTAAATGTTATTAGACTGAGACCGTTCAGTAGTTAGCTCAAGCCATATGGGCCTGACTCAACAGCTTGTAAGGTAAGACCTATGATTGGATCAATCCATCATGTGTTCTAAAAAGAAGGTACAGTCTCCAACCCCTATAAAAAGAGGGATAAAATCCAAAGTAAAAAAAAACTCTCTTAGCCAAAACTTTGTCCATTTGGTTATCTACAATTTCTTTCTTTAAATCCACTGTTAACTTAATTGTAAGAGTGGGTTCTAGCATTTGCTGTTGATCAGTTCACATGTGCCATTTTATGCAGGTTACCCAAGTCATTAAATGAATCATTTGGGTTGGATCCAACCTATATTAACATAACTTTTACGATTCAATTTCCATACATACATACATACATACATATGTGTGTGTACCCCTCCATTATTAGTTTGTACGCCTCTATTATTTTGGAAGTTTGTTTCTAGTAGTATTTGTTTATGCTCTACATACGGCCAATACTGTGATCATCTATTCTCGGTCAATGCAATGCATGACCAATGACACCAGTGACCTTTGACAAAAATTGCAAAATCTTCGTGAGCTCCCAAAATGTGGAGCCAAGTCACTAAAAATTTATATATACATAAAAACCTTCTAACCACTCATCACAATCAGGTAAAACCTTTCATAGGAGATGAAACATACTTTTGTCGATAAAACATAGTACCATCTCTTTAGTTATTGTGGTAGGTGGCATTTGGATCATTTTATTTTACATTTAACACCAACTGCCATCATTAAAATAATAGAAGAAATAACTCACTATCCATCCACACACACACACCCCCCCCCAC
>JAULJZ010165694.1:0-25573 GCA_032270985.1 Heliamphora pulchella | reverse complement strand
TCTTTATGGATTGAAGCAGTCTCCACGGGCATGGTTTGGTCGCTTTAGTATGGTTACGCGCCAATTTAGTCTTCTACAGTCCGAAAAAGACCACTGTGTTCTATCAGCGTTCCTCTGCTGGCTGTCTTCTATCAATAGTATACGTTGATGATATTATTATCACCGGGGATGATACGGTAGGCATTTCTAAGTTGAGGCAATTTCTGAAATCTCAGTTTCAAACTAAAGATTTGGGGGAATTGAAATACTTTCTCGGAGTTGAGGTAACACGCGGAAAGAAGGGTATCTTTATTTTCCAACGAAAATATGTGCTAGATATTCTAGCTGATGCGGGACTTCTACGAGCAAAAGGGGTCGAGTCACCTATAGACCCAAGTGTCAAACTCCTCTCTGATGAGGGTAATGTTTTTTCTCATCCTGACTAATATTGAAGAATGATTGGGAAGTTGAACTATCTGACAACAATGACAAGACCAGATATCACATTTCCTGTGAGTGTGGTGAGCCAGTTCATGGCTGCGCCTCGGGTCCCACATTAGAATGTCGTGGTTCGAATTTTACGATATCTCCACAGTAACCCTGGTAATGGGCTACATTTCAGTGATCATGGCCACTCTTGATGGAAGAGTATTCTGATGCAGACTGGGCTGGATGCCCCATTGATCGGAGGTTCACTTTTGAATTCTCTATATTTATTGGTGGCAATCTTATCTCTTGGAAGAGTAAGAAGCAGGACGTGGTTTCTTGGTCGAGTGCAGAAGCTGAGTATTGGGCCATGGCTCTGGCGACATCAGAGATTTTATGGCTCCATCAGTTGCTTTGTGAGTTGGGTGATCCCTGTCATGGCCCAACAAAGCTTTGGTGTGATAATAAATCCACCGTGTATATTCTACGAATCCAGAATTTCACGAGCTCACGAAACATATCGAGGCGAACTGTCATTTCATTCAGCGAGAGTTTTAAAATTGTGTGATCGTGTTTAGCTCCGTTCGTACTAGAGAGCAATTAGCGGATATTTTCACTAAATATGTTTCGGGTCCTCAAGTTCGCTACATATGTGACAAGCTAGGCATGTTAAATATATATGCTCCAGCTTGAGGGGGGTGTTAACTTTATTATAATTGTTATCCGATGTGGTTGGGCACACCATATCTTATTGTATATCCTCGTTTATCTAAAAATAACCTAGTGCGTGCCCCATTAGGGTAAACGCCTTCATTAAACCTAATATTGTCATATTAACATATCATAACTCGTTACCATTAATTCTAGAAAATAACAAAAGACTTGGTCCCTACAGGTTTACAAGGAATCATGTTACCCCTCCAAACGAGATTTTCCAACAAAGAATGGGGCAAAACATAGTTTGTTAAGTTTCATTATCTGCATAATTTGGTAATTAGTTCATTTCCCAATTATTAACTAAAATATTACGTAACATCCTTCTAAATGTAATGGTATTCTCATAAAGGAAAAATGAATGCAAGAAATTTTCAGATCCAATTTATTCATGGTATCTGGCTTTTCTTCTCCAATTGCCAAGTAATTAGCAAATAAAAAAATATTGCGAATAAGTGAAAGTGTAATTGACTAATTTTTCCTTGATCAAGGAGTGTCCCTTCTTAAAGCTAGTAAGGTATGGCACCTCAATTTAATTCCTTCATTTTCTCTTCTCCAAAACCCTCCACCACCCATTTCCTTGTGTTTTCCCTGCCATTATAATTAACAACAATTATAATCTTTTGGCATAGGCTGTCCTAGGCCACCTTCCTCCTCAGGAGACTCGCGTACCTAATAGAATTTAAATTTAAGGGCGCCAAAGTGTATTTCAGACAATAATAATTACAAAGGGAACATCACATACTTTAATTTATAAATGAAGGTTATTAAAGGTGTGGATCAAACTTAGAATATGTACAATAATAAAACCTTCTGTAAGCATATGAGAGAGCAAGCATGTACCTGTCGTGAAGCGCAAATAAAACTCCATCTGAAGAACGAGAAACATCAATCTCAATGCAGTCTACATGAATATGAAGAGCAGTATGGTATGCGGTCATCTGTTTGGGGGGGGGGGGGGGGGGGGGGGGAAGAGGGAAGAGAGCATAATATATGAACTGAAACTCTTTGTCATTAAGAATACAAGAATTAAATTACTAAAATAGGCCAATTAGATATATGCTTTTAACTGTAGCATGGCACAATTGACCTAATTATTCACTTATTCAAAAATGTCAAAGAATGTTCAATATTACAGGGGTATAGACATAGTTGTCGAAATCATACGATTCGTGATTCGAATCGTGCGATTTGATTTGATTCGATTCATATACCAAACGATTCGAATCTATGTGCTGAATCGCAAAATGATCTGAATCGCATGGTGAATCAACGAATCGGAAGGTGAATCGACAAATCGTGAGAATTGTTCGATTCTTCTGCGCAAAAATGGCATTGAGTCTAGGTAGGGTCTGTCGGACCCGAACTGCAAAAAATTGGTTTTTGGCTCAATTTTTCCCACGGTTTTCACTTAATATCAGTTCGAATAGTCGATTAGGGTTCTTTTGTACTGACTTTTAAGATCTTCGAAGCAGTATCATCGATCAATAGACTCAAAGAAGTGGTCGCTTTTGTTCGGAATAACTCATGGGTAGAACGAAGCTTCATTTGTACTGTTCATTTGTTCTCTTCTCATTTTGCAGGCTTTGGAACCATTTCAGTGTTCACTTGCAAGTACCGTACTCTTCAGGGGGACCACTTCGTTTGCTGTTTGTCTCTTTCTACTTTATTATTTTATTTTGTGGGGCAGCCATAGTGTTGTACTGTTTATTCTGTAGTTCATTAAATATTAGTTTTGGATTTTTTGTGCTTTGACTGCGTTGTAGTAGGTTTTTACTACTTTGTGGACTTTTGAGAATAGTTGACATGAGTAAACAAAAGGCAAAGAAAAATAATGATCCTACGAGGGATCATTCATTGTACTTGTGCAAAAGAGAATAATAGGTTAAACAAGTTTTGCATTGAGTTAAACAACTTTATTTTATATTTTTAATGTAATTTTAATATCTATAAAGTATATATAGATTATTCTATATATGTAAAAATTATGACCGAAATTCTACAATTCACGATTCGTTCGATTCGAATCACAATTCGGAAAACACCAATTACGATTCACGATTTGATTCACGATTTGACAACTATAGTATAGAGTAACTATTTTTCAACACTTAATGAGGTTCCATTGATCTCCAACAAGATAATGGTTCTACTTCCTTCACATTGAAATATTGATACATAAATTCATCACACTATCTGAAATTGTGCCAGCTAACCAAGAGCCCAGCCCAACCTAAACAATGGGCAAGCTTAGATAAAGTTTTGAAACTGATAGAGGACTTTGGTTGGTAAAGCTCAACTAAAACTAGAGTTCATCGCATGTCTGATGGGTCCTAGCCGCCTAGGATAATCCAACCCAATCTCTACGACCTCTACTCAATGTATTATAAATGCTTTAGTTAAAGTGCAAAGAGGAAATTTTTAGGGTTTGAGAGAAAAAATGAGAGAGAAGAGAGAAGACAAAAGAGAAGAAATTACGGTTTTAGGAAATTAAAATACTGTACAACACAATGACAAAAGTATCCTTAATACAGAAAATAAAAAATCTAATACTCTTTCTTAAGCTGGAGCATACAAGTCAAATATGCCCAGCTAGGAAGATAAGTGAATGAAAGAGGAACGAGCTAAGGGTTTGGTGAATGATCTGCTGAACAAATATAGGGAGTGATAATCCGTTTGTGCGGCAACAAATCCGGATGACATGACAATCAATCTCGATATGTTTAGTCCGCTCATGAAAGACTAGATTATTTGCAATAAAAATCGTTGTAACATTTGCACAAGGGTAGAAGGTGTAAGACCAAAATCAAGTAGAAGATAAATAACCCACAACATTTCAGAGGCAGTATGGGCCATAGCACAATACTCAGCTTTAGCACTCGAATGGGCAACCACATACTACTTTTTACTGCACCAAATCACAAGGTTGCCACCAACGAAAGCCCAATATCCCAATATCGACCGCCGATCAGAACGACTACCAGCCAAATCTGCATCATTGAAACCAATAATAAACAAAGAATCAGAGGGCCGATATAACAAACCGCAACTAGAAATATGCTTCAAATACCGCAAGATACAACAAACAACATCATAATGAGGCTGGCCAGTAGAATGCATGTATCGGCTAACCACCCCAACAGCACAAGTAATCGTGAGTTAAATGAGTTTACCAACCGAGCAACGATAGTAACCAATATCAAAAAAGAGAGCACCAGACTCAGCAATCAAGCTTCACAGTAGGATCCATAAAAGTATCAACCGGATGAGGACCAAGGAACCCAATCTCATAATGAAGATCAAGTACATACTTGCGTTGGGATAAAGAGATTATTATGCAAAAGAAATCACGCAACCTCAATCTAAGAAAGTAACAGAGAATGTCTAAGTCCTTGGTATGAAAATACTGAGCCAAATACCGTTTCAAATTAGCGATAACATTAGAATTATCGCCAGAAATAACGATATCATCAACATAAACAATCAACACAATGGTACCAGTAGAAGAATAATGAACAAATACTGAATGATCAGATGTAGAACGCAGAAAACCGTACGGACAACAGAGCTGAAGCAATCAAACGAGGCACGAGGAGATTGCTTTAGACCTATGAAGCACGAGTACTCTGGAAATGATGTCGTACACGCACCAGGTACGCACCGAGTATGGGCACATTACCAATACGACAACGGTACGTACTGAATACTCCTAGAAATAACTTGGTACTTTTTCAATTGTTGGGAATGGCATCGGTACGTTTAGGGTGCGCCATTGGTACGCTTTGGGTATGGCAGCTATACTTTTTGGGTACACGAATAGATATGTTGGGATTTATATGAAGTTTTAAAAATTAAAAGAGTACTAGAGTAAATAATAAGTTCTCTCTTTTGATATAAAGATAAAATTGAGTAACATGATTTAGATTCTTTAATTAGTAAAAATGTTAAAATTTTAAATTTGTGTGAGAAAATAAATCTTCTAATACTTTTTCTTAAGGTTCGAGACTGCTAAAAACAACTTTCAACCAATACGATTGCCATAACAATTGTTGTCCAACCCAACAAGTATCGCCATTTGGGATGACAATGCTAATTTGATCTAACATTTATTTTTCTCTCATAAGCTACGAATAATTTTGTATTTCAGCCGTGTGACCTGGAGGTCACAGGTTCGAGGCGTGAAAATAGTCTCTTACAAATGCAAGGTAAGACTGCGTACTATTCACCCTTTGTGATTCGCTTTTTTCCTCAGACTCCGCATACGCGAGAGTTTCGTGCACCAGGCTACCCTTTTTTTTATTTAATATATATGTAATGTAATGCTAAAAGTACAAAAAAATAAACAAATTTATCACCGTACCACAAGCGTACTCGTACCCTATGTTTTTAGATTTCATTGTACCCGCGTACTCGTATCGTACCTTATCCACACCGCGTACCCACACCTGTGCTTCATAGCTTCAGACCATATAGAGCCTTACGTAAGTGACATAAAAGGTTCTCACAACCAGGAACAATATAGCCAGGAGGTTGAGCTATATAGACTTCCTCATGAAGATCATTATGAAGAAAAACGTTTTTAATATCAAGTTGATATAATGGCTAAGAACAACTAACAACAATAGAGAAGAATGTGAATAGAATTAAGGCAAGCCACAAGTGAAAAGGTCACCAAATAATCAACGCTGCATGTTTGAGTTTAGCCTTTGGCTACTAGGCGAGCCTTAAAACGCTCGATAAACCCATCAGGAAGATATTTGATGATATACACCTAGCAATATCTAGAAGCTTATTTTCTGGAAGGAAGGAAGTAAGTCCCAAGTATGATTTTGATAAATGGCACTCATTTCCTCATCCATAGCGTGCTTCCCTCCTAACAAAGACATAACCTGCTTATTAAAAATGGAAAGAGAAACAACAGATAACGTAGTAGCAAAGGAAAGAAAATAAAAAAAGACACAAGTATAACAAACGTAATGAGAAATAGGGTGTTGAGTACACATACATTTACCTCGACGTAAGGCAATGAGTAAGTCATCAACAAGAGGGGAGGGAGACAAACTAGGAGCCTCCAACATGCAAGATGTTGGTGTCGGCCCAAAAGAAACAACGGGTCAATCTCGAGAGCATTGATATACCTAAAAGGGGCAAGGCAAGAGCAAGGATATAGGAAGGCTAGAGGGAAGTGGTAAAATCAGAGACGTTAGCTCCCTCTCACGAAAGGAGATCAGAAGATAACTCTTAGCCGAATAAAGCGAAAAAATAAGTGGACTCAAAAAAGATGACATCAATACTGACAAAGTAGCAACAAGAGTCAGGATAATAACACTTATACGCCTTTTGAGTTCTAGAGTAACCGAGAAAAACATATGTACGAGCTCGAGGTGAAAGCTTGTCAAGGTTGGGATCAAGAACATGAGCAAATGCAACAAATCCAAACACTCAAAGGGGAGGGGAGAAAGGATAAAAAGCAAGGTATAAGAGGGGAAAAGGAGACTTCTAATGAAGGAAAACAAAACGCATACAATTAATAAAATGACAAGTAATAGAAATAGCCTCACCACAAAAAAAAATGGTACATGCATGTGGAAAAGTAAGGTTCGTGCAACATCTAATAAATGACGATATTTACGCTCAGCAACACCATTCTGCCGGGATGTATGATCACAAGTAGTCTGATGAATGATACCACGATCAACACAAAAGAAGCAACAACAAACTGCTTACTGCATGCATTTTAAGGCATTATCATATCAAAGAACTTTAATACACCAACCAAACTGGATAAAAATTCCATTATAAAACTTAGTAAGAATACAAGGTAACTCATACCGGTGTATCATTAGAAAAAACTAAATCATGCGAGAAAAATCATCAACAAAGATAAGAAAATATAAATATCCATTAACAGTAGGAGTTCGAGAAATGGAGGTCCTAAAAAACAAAAGAGAAGGAGAAAAGGTTATAGAACAAATTAAGGATTTAGTTAATTGACTAATAGAGAGCAAACTAAAAGGGAAATCGAGAACAAAAAGACTCGAAGATAAGGAAAGAGACGAGGTTGGCTAAAGTACACCTCGCCCATTAACCAGGCAAGACAATCCATTAACTAAGATAATATGATGATGAGTACGAGTCAAAATAGAAAACAAGGAAGAATTATAAGACATGAAAATTGGCGCCAAAACCTATGACCCAAGTAGGAAATGAAACAATAGCACAAGCAATGGAAGTGGAATTACGTAAGTTTGCTAAAATAGCAATATAAGTGGAAGTGAAGGAACTACCTGAGTTTGCTGAAATAGTAGTAAAAGTGGAACGATAGGCAATGTGTAAAGTCTGAACTAACTCACTAAGCTGAGTGGTAAGAGCATCATGAGAACCAGAGAAAGGAGCGACCGGACAACTCAATGAGATAGGTGGCAAACACTGGAGAGTTCCTTCAGTGACATGATGAGCAGAGATGGGTTTACAATACTTTTTCCAACAATATGGTTCTCTATGATTAGTGCCACCATAATGATCATACATTCAATCACCACGATTACCGAACTGATCACCACTACGTGATTCACCCCGAACAAAACAACCTCCACAACCACCATGACTGTTGCTACGACTACTACTATTGGGAAGTAAAGCCGATGCTTCTAAAATAGGAAGAGGAGAACTAGCAACAATAGAAGAGTGGCCCAAGGACGAACGTAACAGCCGAGAATATGCATTAGTAGTTGATAAAATCACACTGGCAAGAATCTAATCTTTGTACCCACACAAGTCAGGGTCCAGACTAGAAAGAAGATAAGCAACCATAAAGTCCTCCCAATGGCGTCTTTGCTGCACTAAATCCGCGGTGAAAGGGCGATATTGCAACAGCTGATCCCATAAAACTCTTCTTATTGCTATAATATTCAACTAAAGACTTTCCAGACTACTTAGTGTTGAAAATGTGCACATTAAACTTACGTACTCGGGAAATATTACTTTGGGTAGAAAAAGAGTCAATAAGAGAATCTAAAATCTTTTTCAATGTATCACAAAACTCGTTTGTAGCGGCAATATGGGTCTCCAAACTGTGCCACAACCAACCCATAACCATCGAATCTGTACTTTTCCAATCCACATAATTGGCGTTGCAGGAGGAAGGTCAGTAATATAGCTCAACCGTCTTTTCCCTTTGAGGAAAACTTTAAATACATGGGCCCAAACCAGATAATTCAATCCATTCAAATGCTTAGAGGTAACACAGGGAGGCAAGTCATCATCTTTGAGGTCAAAGGTCATTGTCTCAGCCATGGCTACTCAACCGCGTGCGAATTTCCCACACCAAATAGCAATCAAGATTCAAGAAGACCAAACAACAAACCAATAAACCAGAGTGGAAACTAACGGCAAACCAACGAACGTGAACCAAATCACGAACCAAAGGCAATCTAGAAGCAAACCAGATCAATTGCAGAGGACCCATAGCAATCACAAACCAAAGGAGAACAATACTCACGACCAAATGAAGGGGCACGTACTAGAATCACAACTAAAAAGGAGCCGCCAACTGAGAAGGGCAATGAGAAATGACGAAAATAGATGAAGAACACCAAATCACACACAAATCTGAACCAATGATGTATTTTCGACACCTATAGAAGGGATCTGGATGATCGAAAACCGTAGAGAATGGCACGAATTGCAAATCGGAGGTTATGGTTTTTGAAAATTGGAGACAGTTCAAGAGCTCGAAGAAGGCATCAAACGAAATTAGAAAAATATGTAAAAATCACCATAATTACCAGGAGCCTGAGACGAAGCAACCCATGCAGTCGCCAACCATCGACGTCTGTACTGTCGACTGACGTCACGCTTGCGTCATCGTACAATTGACGATGTCAACACACCGTTTCTATCTCATGGTACGTTTTAGAATGATACAACTCGTTCTAGAGTTAGATCGGAATGCTCTGATATCAAGTTAAAGTGCAAAGAGAAAATCTTTAGAGTTTGAGAGAAAGAGAAAAACAAGAGACAAGACAAAAGAAAAGAAATTAGGATTTTAGGAACATAATTAGTCCCTTCTACCTAACAAAGAATATCTAACAGCTTTAAATGAAAATAATATCCACTTGTGTCTGTCCATAAGAACAATGATAAGTAATAGCAAACCAGATAGGAATACTATGAAATCTGATGGATTTCATGTTTCTCACTTGATCTTCCAGATCACATGCTCATATATACTAACTTGATAATTGCCAAATGATTTTATACTTCTATCCTGTAACTACAATTGTTGCAAACCCTCCCATTTGTATTATGTATGACAATTTTGCCTGACCTACCCCGCATATCCACCTCGTTTCACACAAATTTTTCCGTCCCCGATAAGAAGTGGATGGGGGAGTTACTTTCCTATCTCGCCCCTAATTATATTATATTAATTAAATACATTTTTAAATGTAAATACATACAGTTTATTTTGTGAAGTATAATAAGACCAAAGTACAAAAAATATATATTTAACTTTCATTTTTCACTTCTATTTTTTGTATTTCATTTTTTAGTTCTACTCAACTCATCAAATATTGTCCTCTTACAATATTTTATTTTCACTCTCATTAGTGCAAACGACCCTTAAGGTTGACAAATACGTCTGGCACAGGCCTAGCCCCGCCCAACCACTTCTTTGATTTTCCTTGTCTCACTTCCATCTTGATAAGTTACAGGGCATGGACGGGACATCACATCTAACCTTGACACTTCCCTTCCACAATCCATTCCTATCCTTACTTGGTATCCTATACAACAAAACATAGTTTAGGTGTATTTGATCATAAACAAAATATATAAAATGTCGAAAAAAATGATAGGGGGAAAAGGTAAAACACCAGTGATATGGGCAGAAATAATAGTTATGCTCCAATCCAAACATTTTGACCTAACCGAAGACCAAGGAATTTTAAAATGTCGTTTCCTTTTCATCGAAACGATTGAAACGTTTCTATTTTTAGGAAATTGAAATGAAACATTAGTAGGATAACAAAATTACATTGCTTTCACTTAAACACACCGAAATGCATTTCGAAAAACTATGACAAAAACGATAAATGAGTTGATTCGAGGCTTATTAGAATATCCAATAATATTCATTTCAATTTTCCCCTTTATGTTAAGACATAGATACAAATATTTGAGAATAAAAAAAAAAACATCGATTTAATAGAGATTTTAGGAATTAAAAGGCAACAAAGGAGAGAGAGCAAAAAGAGAATAAAAGATGCATGATTTAAATCACTGATTCTCTTTTCTTGCTATGAAGATGCAAGGCATCCAACTCTGCACCCTTTGTGCCCTTACTATTAAACAAAATAAATAAATATATATATATATATATATATATATATACTCATCAAAAAAATAACACTTTTTATTTGCATTTAATCCCTACTATTACTAGAATTTTATTTTCTTATACTTATTTCATTTTAATTCCTAGATGGTTTTATATACCAATAAGATATTTGACATTATTTTCACTATCAAAATATCATATATTAGCATTAATTCCATTCTAGGTAGTTTTTGATAATATAAGACTATAAAATGAATATCTACCTATTCAATAGGCTCAATTGTAGATTTTTTATCTATAAAATCACATAAAAATATACTTTACTTCATATTTACCAATGTTTCCTGATGCTTCCAAGTTTTTCTCCATTTCCTTCATATTTATAAAACGTTTCTATTTTGAAGCCAACCAAAGTGGATAATGAACTGAAATATTGATCTTTGCCCAAGAATTAATGCATTGCCACAAGCCTAGCACTCGATTCCTAGCACTCGATTTGTTGGGTTTGCAAGTTCCACTCGAAGCAAGCACGTATGTCAAGCTGTTTATTTTCTTACAAGGATTCTTACTTCCCAGTCTCATAATGATTCGGTAGAATTTTTCAAGAACTAATGAGTAACAATACGGACCAAACTAGTTAGACCAAGGAAACATTTTTCCCTTTAAAAAAACACACAAGATTAATGTTATTTTAGCATCCAAAAATTAAATGCCTGCGGGATCACGGCCCATTCTCAATCCTCATTCTATTCTTTGGAATGCTTGTCATAAATAGACTTGGGGAGTAGTTAAGCTTGCAAAGGATAAAGAAAAAAGTACGATTCGAGTGAGAATTGCAATTCTTCGAAAAAATTGGAACTGGAGAAATGTAAAAATATTCTTGAAGGCAAAAGCAAAAAGGAAGAGGTTGTTATCTGTACAGTTATTGACACAGTTGTTGATAGTGTTATTGTTGTTAAAATCGATTCCACAAAAGCTGGGCATCTTTGTACATTTTGTATAACTCGTGGTTTAGTTTACACCTCCACTCTCACTTTTTCCTTGCATGCATAAAGGAGCACTAAGTAAAAAAGAAAGGGAAAACTACACCAATAGTTCCTCTATTTCGCCATTAGTATCAATTTGATCCATGTTCAATTGCATCAACTTTACCATGCATTTTTTAATGTCTCTAGTTGGTTCAATCATTAACAATTTAAAAATTATAGGATTTTTTTTCATTGAAATCGTGAAAGTAAGCTTCCTGTGCCACTTTTTAGGGGGCAAATTAGCAATTTGCCTAGATTTCCTATTTTGTTAATCAACCCAGTGAGTTAACTCACAAACAATCCTCCCCTCCCTCCCATATACGTATAAAAAATTGGGATTTTGTAGACATAAAACTACTAATAATTTATTAAATTTATTTTGAGGGTTTTATAATTAAAATTATTGGTGTTATTGGGATTGTTCAAGCCATGGGACTGAGTGGAGTTGGGTCTAAGAAAGTGGTGACCACCGCCAAAATGTACCTGAGGAGAGTTGTTCGCATTCATTGAGAAGCGTAGATGCTCCTTCCATTGAGGACAGTTGTTCGCAACTTCAAGTCCTCTCTCTTTTTGCTCTCTGTCTCACACACACACAAACATACTAACAAATGGGGCCTATCTAGTTCGATTTTCGCAAAGGCGAAGAAGAGATCATAAAAGTAATCTAGTCGACAAGTGTGATGTTTTGATCAAAGCAAAATTAAATCTTGTGGATTCTCATTTCTAGGGTTTCATCTTTCCTATTTTTTCTTCCACTTCTACGCTAGGTGTTCGTGCTTCTAGCTTACTACATCTGAATGCATGCTTTACTGCACTATTATGGTTGGGTTGGGATTTGGATATTTGAAAGGATGCCCTTGTTGCTTCAAATGTTATCATTGTTTTAGATTGATATATTTTTATCTTTATGAAATAGTTTTATGGGGTTTAGAAATTCAATGCTTAATTTATATAAGTTCAATTGAGAAATGCATAAATTTAGGGCTTTTAGGGAAATGTAGGGAAAATCATGTATATCAACTTAATAGTGAAATTGATTGTGTTTTTTATTTAAGTTGTGAAAATGCAATTGATGGATGAAACAATACAAAACCTTATAGAAATTTGGTTGATCTCTGTTACATTGGTAGTAGATGGAACTTTGGAAAGGGGGATATTGAAATTAAAAACAAGAATTTAGTGTGGTAATAAATTTAAAGAGAATTTGGAACCTTAGATTAAAATTGGATTTATGTGAAGGGGATTTCAAATGCGGACAAGAGCTCAATGTGTTGAATTTGACTTCGGGTGATTTGGATTGTGTCATAGAAAATAAGTGGGGCAAGATCGATACCTTTTGGTGAAACACCGTAAACTCGCGAAGGGATAGATGACCTGGCCCTTCAAGTTAAAAGCCCGTAAATGGCAGAAGTTTTGGGAGTTGTGTTTTGCTCACACACGTGTTGATCTGTGAATAACCACGAATATTTCAAAAACGAAAAATCTAATTAAGGAATGTGGATGTGGGGGAAGGGAGTGTGTGATAGATACTTTTGGTTTTTCAAAAAGAACAAAACATCTTGGAAACTAAGTGGTGGATTTAGAAACGTTGAATTGGGCATTGTAGGTGCACATTATTAGGTATCTCGGCATGCATACATTTCATTACATATTATCTATTAGCATGTTTCCAACAAGGTTGTGCTCGTGCCTAGTATTTCAAGTATTGATTCAGAGCCATGGACATAAAAGGTGCAGGCTTGACCTTCATTGTATTGAGGCTCAAAAGCCATTATTTTGAGTATAGTTCTAAAAAGTGGCCATTACCATTGCGTAACATGGCTACTGTGACATCCAAATCAAGCATTTAATGCATATAACTTGTATCTTGGTGATGAGTGCAGAAAAAATTAGCATTAGGCCGTTATGGTGGAACATTATTAATTAGTATTAATCTCAATAAATTAAGACTAATCAAGTTATTAATATGTAAGAGATCATGCACACACCTCAGAAGGGGTGCTTGAAACTTCATGGCTCATGCTTAGGTGGAAGAGTGACTGACACCACAAGCATAGGTAGCAATTTTTGGTGAGACTAGTGACAAACATATAACATATAATTATATATATATATATATATATATATATATATGTATACGAAGAAAAGATTAGGTAGAGATAGAGAACCCTTGTGCTGGAAATTCTATTTGGAGTAAGGGAGTAAGGGAAGGAAGGAGACAAAGCAAGGAATTGGAACCAAACTTCAAGTAGAGGTAAAAATCATCGCCACTAACCAAATTTCTTCTCTTTAATGTATAGAAACCATGTAGTAATTTGACTCTTGAATTTTCATGTTGTTAACTTCAAGTAGAAGACCATAATTCCATAATTCATGCATCATTTTTATGTTGTTGGGAAGATGCAGAATTTAAATTCAATACTGAACTGATTTTGATGAATTTTTTAAAATAGGTGGACACCTCAATGTTTTTTGAGATTTTTATTAAAAGTTCCTCTATCAATTTATGATAACAAATAAAATTTTCAGATACTCGTTTAAAGTACAACAATTTACAAAAATCATGAACCAAGCTAAGGTAATTTAGACCCCTGTGCAGAATTAAAATTTAGGCTACTGTTCTTGAATTTTATAAAAATAGTTCCCGATTTCAGAATCTCATGAATGTTTTACTGAAAATATTTCTATGAGCCTACTATATTGTGTAAGATTTCAGAAGTAAATTCAAAGGACATAATTTTCTAAAAATCACAAACAAAGCTGCTGTCCACATTTTTCCGCTGTGCAGGGTTGTATGTTGTTTTTGAAAAAGGGAAAAAGAAAAGAAAACTCTTCACAAAGAAGCATTTCCCGAGAAGGCTAAGAGATTTCCCGAGAAGGCTAAGAGCAGAAAATGAGCTGCTGCCACTTGACAAAACACACAAATTTTATCTCTCTGCTTATATTGCAAGCAAGGTACCAGTTTTCCAACTTTGTTTCTATGGATACTACGTGGAATCTCATTTACGCAAGTTCAAAAGAAGACATACAAAATTTCAATCAAAGAGCAATGTCCGAAGTAGTTGGGGTCTGCAAGAAAATCTCCTATATAATCTAGAGTCAACTAGAACCCAATTTCTGAAATAACACCATATTTTTACCCCCTCAAATGGTCTATATTTGATGATCTCAGATTTGAGGCAACCAATACATAAGAAATATTCGACTTATCATGGAGCAAGCACAAATTTGATTCTTAAAAAAGGAAGTGCATGCATATGAATGGAAAAAATACTCTTCAATAAACACAAGATCATCCTTAATAAGTTCAACAATACTTCCTTCCGACACATTTTGACATGTACATGCCTGTGCTGTCTATAGTTTCTAGTAGAAAGATGATTGAAGTAAAAGCCAAGTATTGTGTTCAATTCAGTGCTGTATTAGGTGCTGTGAAAACTTCTTCGCTACGAACTCAAAATTAAGATTTAAGAAACAATCTTAGTCATCTATTTTGATCCATACTAGAAACCAACCTAACATGAAAATATGGGTAGAACCCGCCTCCAGATGATTGAAGTAAAAGCTAAGTATTGTGTTCAGTTCAGTCCTGTATTAGGTGCAACTGAGCAAACTTCATCGCGGCAAACTCAAAGCTAAGATTTAAGAAACAATCTCAGTCATCTATTTTGATCCATACTAGAAATCAACCTTAACATGAAAAGGTGGGTAGAACCACCTCACGATGTAATGGGTGTACCTTGCCCTATTTATTAGGAAGTTACAAGATTCTAACTCACTCTATGATGGCGCATATCTCATCATGTTAGAAGAGAATAAGTTTGTTACGATTTGTTATACAGTCATATGCACACATGCACAAGAGCTCATCATTTTGGTGTTCTCTCTCTCTCTCTAGTTGAGCTGACCTATCACGGCATACAGCGGTATGGTTCTTGGCGTGACCCTTATCACCCCAAGCTCCAAACCACAAAACTCTTGACTAGCACGGACATGAAGTTTACGTGGTCCCGCAGGATATCCAGCGAGTTCCGAATGTACCCCGCGAGGCCTTTGCCACACGCATTTTCATGCTACGTGACCATACTGATTCACGGATCTACCTGGTAAGTCGAAAGATGAGATAAAATCTCTCCAACGGCTTATAACATCTTTTCGAAACTTCAAAGCCTCCACCTGGTTGTATGAAACTGGCATGCATCCTGATTTCAATACAAGATAAAACATGCTTTTTCTACAAACACAAGACAAGTTGGCAAGGTTTTATACCATCTTGTGCAAGCCAACTCAAGTTTGAAAAGAAACGACAACAGGCTTAAGGTAAAATATTGTTGAAGCTTGTAAAATAATAACCTACAAAATAAAGTAACTGCTTGCTAAACTAGATGATAAAAAAGTATGGAATGCATACTGTATTGGGAAAGGCCTTGGTCGTGTCACCACCATGAGCACATACTAGAGGAGGATCATTCAGCCAACTGCACTTTCTTAGTTGCATCTGCAAAAACATCAGCAAGCGATAAAGTGATACATCTACTATCATTTATCTTCGACATCAATGTACTTCAACTATATCTTGGTGGACAAATTGAAAAAGCCACTTCACAAATGGATAAGGGCAAACTTCAAGTAAGATGCAAGACAACAACAATTGATTCAAGTTCTCATTACATTCTAGGCTACATTGAATATATTATTGCCACTGCATAGTTCATAATGCCATAATGCTATGCAGAAACATTTCCACACAATTAGAATCAAACAAAAATTAATTAATCAAACTAGATTCCTGTCTCCTCCCAAATATGAAATCTTGTATTCTCTAGGCAATACTATGAAGATTTCAATAAGATTAACAATTTCTTCATAGTCTAACATTAGTATGAATTTATGGTAATAGGCTAGTAGCAACGATAATTACACTAAATCAGCAGTAATTTCTATTTTCCAACAGGCCAAATCATTGACTAGGATGCCTCAACAATATTAACTATCACTCATTGTATTCTTCAAACATATTCCAAACCCTAGATTTCTCTCATTACTTTTGAGATATTATCTTTTTATTTAATTTTGTTGCTAGGTAAGTTGAAGACTTGAACTTGAGTCTCTTTATTGACGGAATGAGGCCTAAGTATCTTTTAAATGCCATTAGAGAAGCATTCCTGTTATGAGTAGAAGGAATCAGAGATATGAAATCGCTGTGCACCATGACTAGTGTTAGTCAGTGACTGCACAAAAGCATATCCAAATGGCTTCCAGACCCAAAATTTTTAAAAGAATAAAAGTGAGGCCTAATGCATTTGATCGATTCAAATATGTGATACCTGGCCAATGCGTGATGACAAAAGTATCATTTTTTATGCAAGAAAGCCATTCGGCAAAGAAGCTAACAATTCTAAAAAGCCCAAAATCAATTGCATACATAATATAACCGCACTCTAAAAGCCCAGTAATCAATGAATTCCTCTAATAACCGAAATCCTACAATGGTCTGAAAGCCAATAAGAAATCCAATTAACTTAAACTGATTTTGTTACATAAATACAAAGCAGGGACAATTCAGAAGAGCCACCACTTGGTTTTAGCTTCCAATATCTATATCACCAATTTGAATATATAGGCAATGCCCAGGTCCTAGTCTCTTTGTAATCAAGAACCTAGTTCAAGGACTAAGTTACAAAATGGAAAATGATTAGAAATCCATTTCACCCAACTAAAAGTAGAAACATTTCCTTATCAAAAAAAAAAGGTCTCCACTTCCCCCCTCTCCCATTTTGATTCATCAATCAAAATCCCAAAATAGGCATCACAAACAAGTACGTTAACTGTAGGTGTAAGTATCCAAGATGGGTCGAAATAGTGGAATTTGGCAAGATAGAGTGCAACACAAGGCCGAGGAACCGCCGGAGGCAGAGAAGGCGAGCGCTCAGGCAGCCTTAGAGAGAGGGGGTGACAATGGAGAGCAACCGGAAGTATGGAAATTGGAGAGGTTATGGTATGTTGAGATGATCCTTGGCTGTCTAGAGTTGACTCCTTTATAGGCGTTGCCGAATAGAGAGTCAAGATTCTCAAGAACACTAAGGACGATGGATGCCTCCTTCATATCGGTTCTACATATAGGATCCCAAAACTTGAGGCCAATAATTGGAGCCGTTGGTGCTTGCTATTATATATGGGGAGGAGGTATCGTAGGATAGAAGATGCCAGTTGGGTAGGTATGACACGACCTCCCAAACTGTCGGTTGGTTGACTAGCAAGCATGACGCGAGCTTCTAGGCTTTTGGGTGTCTTGGTCAATGCCTCTCTCTCTGTGGCTAGTAAACTAACATTGCCTTGGAGGCTACTCTATTGACGAACCCCTTACTCTAGCCTCCAAGCTACTTCCTCATTTGGTCCCGAGCATAGGTACCTGGGCACTGCTCCTAGCTTAGGATATCAATACCATGTTGGTGTTTGAGGTAATGGGTTACCTCATAGGCAAGTGAAGTGTGGAGGCTGTGCCACGGAGGCTGCTTTCTCAGACCCAAGCACAGAGGAGGATATTATAGGTGATCGTGGACCCTGAGGTGCCACATGGCGGAGATATCTCGACACCCATATTAATGTCCCCTACATACATACATTGATCGTGTACTTTGAGGTGCCACATGGCAGAGATATCTAGATACCCACATTAATGCCCCCTGCACACGTATTCATTGCGGAAAATGAATGTGTGTGTGCATATCCCAACGTTATGGAGATGCAATTTTCTTAACACTCTAGTTTTCTATTTTTTTTATTATTTTGGTGGACAAAGAGTACAGGTTTTACAACGCTTCAGCATTCTTTACTTCGTTTATCCTCGTGGTTATCCTGGAGGAACCCGAACAAACACCCGAATTGTTTGATGATTTACCTCCAGAATGTTGCATTTAGTTTTGAAGTCATTCCATAGTAATATTTATGTGTGCGCGCGCGCTATAAGCTAAATGACTCAATTGATTTAAAGAAAGAATGCAATTTAGCCAACCATTTTCAGCTTCAAATTGAAAATAATTTTCATTAAACATGTGTCACTTTCAAATTCAAACTTAAAACTTTTCTTCCTAGTTCAATGTCAAGACCCGGTTTTCAAATTGACATTTTCTTAACTAACCTTAATTGTTTTTTATAAAATTAAGGATCTAGATGAACATAAACAAACTTTCTTGTTTGAACCTATAAGTTTACAACTATAATATATAATTAAGATTTGCGATGCTTAAAGTTATGATCACATATAATTTACCTCCAGGTGCCCCTTGTGGAGGCCATAGGTTCCACCAAGCAAATGCTTTAAAACCGCCAATTTCTCTACACAAAGCTTCTCCATGATTGCTACTTATCCTTGTCTCCATAAGGATAACTAACTGGGGGCAGGGTTCCCTAATTAAACACAAAGAACTTCCTAGGAAGGGGGACAAGTAACTTCCTGGGAGCTCCAGAGGAAAACTTTCATCAAGGGAGTGAATAATGGCAAGTGTAAGGAGAACGTCTCCAGCTCCTCTACTATTTCCTCTTCATTTGTCACCCACTCTGGTTCAAATTGACGAGTGGAAGAGCCCATCAGAATTGGGCACATTGTCACGAGATGGTCTGGCTACTGGCCATTTTGTCTTGGCCTAGGTGTGATGATGATGCGAAGTCAGTAGAGGTTTGGCTCCGCCACCAGCTTCTCTGCATTGTATTTGCTGATATGAAGAAGGAACTCTCGCGTATTGCTTATTAGATTGTGGAAGTCTAAATTTAGGTAAAAACAAGAGACGATTACACTAGTAGCCATGCATAGAGGGTGACCTTTTGGTATCGGAGTAAGAAATAAGGTGGGTTTAGTTGACTTGAACTGTTTAGATGAGTGGGGTGAGAAGTTGTGGGTGCTAATTGACAGCAAACTCTTCTTGTCCTGTTGTTGTTTCGGTGGGCCATGATCAATTCCTAGGAGAGACTTTTCTTCACCAATTTGAATTTGAGGGTAGATTTGTGCACCCTTCCCACCTCCCGGTGTGGGATTTTATATGCGATGATGTCTAAGAAGATGACAAACCCTGTGAGATTCTTTGGAGGAATTAAGGAGAAAGAGTCGCAGAAATCATAGGATTTGACACCAGCGTGCTCTAACATTGCGCGGGGAATACACGAAGATTCTGACAGTTCTTCACACTGATGACACCAGATTTTACAAGGCAGCACGAATCGCGCATGATTCTAATTCCCCAATACGTTATTAGTGGCCGAAGTGCGAAGAACGCCACAAGGTGGAAGTTCTCTTGAATATAAATGAGGTGTGGTAGGAAACGACCTAACGAAGAGACTTGACCAAGTCATGTTGTGTAGAACCACGCAACCGCCTCTAACACTTTAGGCTCACCATCTAGATTGGCTATTTGTTGTTTATTGTGACCAAGCCCAGGTGAATAGGTGGTCGACTTGCTCCCGATTAGGCAAAGCCCATGATCCCTATATCTCATTTCACATTCTAAGGGGTAAATTTTGCAACTGGTGGTGAGTTGAAAGGACAAACCTCCTTAGCCAAAATGTGGTGTAGTACCTTAGAGGTGAGGCCGGTTGGAGGACTAATTCACTAGAGGAGTATGGGGGATGGTCCGTTGCTTTTTGGGGGCCAAATGATGGTTCAGGGACGATCAAGTGTGGGGAGTCAATGTGTATGTTTTCCCATTTTGTGTCGGTCTATTCTTTCCTTCAATGTTCTTAACACAGAATCTCCGTTGGTCTGTGGAGTGTATTCAATAGTCAAATTTCAACACCATATGAGTGATCAATTCAATTCGGTTCTGAGGGAACGATGAAGTGTAAACAAGTGGTTAAATCAATTCGTTTCTCAAGGAGCGCCCAAGTGTAAATCCCGTTAGAGCCTAGTTCCTTTTCTCGTGCAAGTTTGCCAAATTTTAAAGTACGCTTGGTGGGAGATTTGCAAGGATAATTTGGAGGTAGAACAAGGTAGGTGTTCTGCCAACCAATACTACAATTGGGCCGATTTTCTTCATAATGAAACGCGCAACAATCTTCTTGAGCGAGGGTGGTCGTATTTCAAGCGGTTGTTCTAGTTAAGTTATCACATAGTAACTCCGGCAAGGCACAAAGTGTTGGATCAATGTGTGCTCTACGAGAGAGCCTTGTTTTGCTATATTCTATGAAGAGCTACGAGTTGCCACTGATTTTGGTGTTTGAACGAAGTCGTGAAATACTTCCGACTATACTCCTTGTAGACCCATCTTCGATCGAGTTCCCAATTGAGCCTTCACCATCACACCCACCCACGAGATAAGGTTACTGTAATTAAGCCAATAATATTTCTCATTGCAAGATTGAATTTGAGATAATAGGTCTTGATTTCTTGTCTCCAAAATAGCTGTAATTTACAGTTGCAAACTCTATGAGCCCCATTTTTTGTGTTTCGGCATTGACAGATATGTAAATTAATATACAAATATGGGGGAAAGGGAGATGTCGACCTAATGTTTTGGCATGTTTGGTTTGAGGATTAGGGCTCCGTCTTTTTCGTGTGCTTTCATCGGCGTCATCGAGTTAAGGTGTTGAGAAGTATTCGGGAAGACCATGAACCATCTAGGGTTTTTGTTGCTTTTTCCTCTTTTTATTGAATATATAGACACATAGAGATATATGTGTGATTATTCCATGAAGAGGGGCCTCCAAGGGGGGATTCACGAGAGGAGGTGGGATAAGAGGGCTTAGGCTAGGAGGGGAGGTTAAAGAAAGAGAGAGCGAGGAGAGGGGTTGAATGGGGGGTGTTGGTTGTATTGCTCGGAGGGGGTGATTGAATTGCACGAGGGGTGTCGAGGGGCTGATTGCTTGGAAAGGGGTTAACTGCTCGAAGAGGGGTCAAGGGGTTGATTGCTCGGAGAGGGGTCAAGGAGTTGTCTGCTCATTAAAGGGTGAGCTCAGCGCTTGAAGGTGGGTGGAATGAATTGCCTTGCGAAGAGAGGTTAGAGTTTCCCTTGCTTTAATTTTTGAAAAACAAAAAAACATATTTTAATGTAGATAAACATGCATATTAAAAGAGATAAACCGGATACCCTCATGAGGTCAACTAAAAAGACTTCATTTTGTGAAGAAACAGCAGTGTTAGCAAGGAATGGGTACTTCTGCCGAGGTGGGTTGGGGGTTTGTTGCTAGGGCCGCTAGGCATGTGGCCGCCGAGGCAGCGGGTGTTACCGATTGAGGAGCAGCACCAAGAGGTGGGGTGGGTGGAATGTGCTGGTGGGTTTTGGCAAGGAGGGGAGAGCTCGTGCCTTTGTTTTTTTTTTTTTTTTGTGGCAAAGCAAAACTAGGGTTTCACTAAAAAGGGCTTGGCAAAGATGGGGGAGGGGTAAGCGAGGGTGGAAACTTGCAAGGCGACGATGGTGCCGGAGACTAAGGTCCAGAATGAACCGAATAGTGGAGTTTGGGAAGATTGAGTGCACCACAATAGCCCCGGAACCGTAAGAGATGAAGGAAGCAAAAGCTTAGAGCAACCTTAGAGAGAGAGAGAAAGGGTGGCAGTGGAGAGCAACTGAAAGTATGGAGATTGAGAGGTTATGATATGTTGAGATGATGATATAATCCTTGGAGGGATGGAGTTGACTCATTTATAGTCATTAATAGAAGGAGTGTCAAGATCCTTAAGATCACTAACGACGACGGGTGCCTCCTTCACATTGGTTCTGCAAATAGGATCCCAGACCTTGGAGCCTGTAACATTGAATTACGGGTGGTGGTATGACACAGGGGGAAGATTATCATACGGCTGCAGATGCCAATTGGGTAGGTATGATACGACTTCCCAAATTGCTGGTTGATCGGCTAGTAGGCATGATGCGAGCTCCCAAGCTTTTGAATGCCTTGGTCAATGCCACTCTCTTTCTCTATGGCTAGTCAACTAAAGTTTCCTTGGAGACTACTCTATTGACGAACCTTTTACTCTAGCCTCCAAGCCACTTCCTCATTCGGTCTTGAGTGGAGGCGTCTGGGCGCTACTCCTTGTCAACTGACGAACCCTCTACCATGTTGGTGTTGGAGGTAACGGGTTACCTCATAGGCAATTGAAGTGTGGAGCTGAGCCACAAAGGCTGCTTGCTTGGAGGCAAGCACATAGGAGGTTGGGATCTTGTAGGTGATCGTGGATCCTAATGTGCCACGTAGAGGAGATATGTGGATACTACAGTAAGAAAGCAATATAAAAAAGCACGAAAAATAGGAAATTTTGAATAAAAATATTTTCGAAACATAGATTAAGCACCTTTCCAAATTATTAAAATAGAACTTTCCAACAAATTCCCAAAACTAAAATTTTCAAAGAGTAAAACCATATTAAAACAAAACTTACCCGACAAAACATTTCCAAAAGGGGACTTTCAAAAACAAAGTTCAAAAATTTCTCATTCTAAAAGCATTTTTCCGTAAACAAGTTTCTAAAAAGTGTTCTTTCATATAGGGAGACAGGCCAATCAAAGCATGTCAGTCGTATACTTCCAAATCTGAACACATTTTCTAATTAGCAACTATCGTCCATCATGCATCAAGATATGACAAGGAGAAAAGGAGAGATAAGGTAAGTGTATCTCAGCCTAATATAGCAATGCCAAGTAATCAGGAACCAAAATCAACTTGTATGGATATTATAGCAAAAAAAATGAAATAAAAAAGAGTGTGCAAAAGAAATAAATTAAGCTAAACATGTTACAATTGAATGAAAGAAGCAAACAAAAAACCTCATAAAACTAAGGCGCACACAATTCTATCCATCATGATACAATTAAATAAGCAATAACCATTATAAACACAAAATCCAGCAACCATATGGCCTCAAAACATGTAAAAACAACAACCATTTGTCTAAAAAATGCATGTTGTTTACGCCTTAAAATACCCAAAGACTCAATGCAACAACACCTGAATTAAAGCAAACTAACTCATACAGTAGTCATGCTTTCAGTATCAAAGTAAAGCCACACAAAAAAATGTAGCTTCAAAGTAAAAACTACCATTGATGTCACAATCAAGAAAAAAAAAAAACCATGGTTTTTAACGCAAACCCACAAGTTTGGATGAAAATGGTTGAAATTCTGCCAGGAGTTTACAAGTCAGGGCATGATTTTATTTAAGTAATTGATCAATGTTAAAACAAATAAGAAAATAGTTGTTCATGTAAATTAGGGCTCTGCTATGGTATGCACACACTATCTAGGTGCATACTATATTCATCTCATAATTGAGCCTAAATTTGAATAATCAAAAGCCAAAGTTAAACAAACCCAAAACCAAAGTTGAAGTAACCACATAATTAAGCCTAAAATTGTCATAGCCAAAGCAAGTTTGAAATAACCAAAAGCCAAAGTTGAAATAACTCACTAGGAAAACACCATAACTAGTCACGAGAACACCCAATAGAACCTAAATAGCGTTAGCTAAGTCTAAAATTGTCATAAGATTCGCAACCAAAACCAAAATTGAAATAACCAAAGAGCTGCACGCTATAGAATTTTCCTTTGGGGGTAAATCACGATCAAGGCTTATGAGAAGACAGAAGAAGAAACCTGATGAAAGCGCCTGAGTTTGAAATGGAAGAAAATGGGAGGAACAATTGCAATGACGGCAAGGCTTATGAGAAGCAAACGAAACGATTTCCGGGAAGTGAAACCTCTCAGATTTCTATTTCGCCACAACCCATGTCTCTGTTGTACTTGTTTCCTTCCCAGTGTCGAGATCGCCATTTACGAAGCAAGCATTTCCCAAGTTTAGATGATAGGAATCGAAGATTAGGAAGGAGTACGTTACTCTACAAATCTCATTTTTAGTAACGTGATACCTTTATAATTTTATTTACGCGTTTGATTAATTTAAGAATTCTATCTTAAAAAGTTAAAAGTTTTGAGTGTTTGTTTTGATTATTTTAAATATCGGAAATGCAATCTTTCTCCAAGCAAATTACCGAAGTATTTTACCGAAATTTAAGATAAATATTTATATGCTTTGATTAAGAAAAAAAAAATTTATATATTATATTTTTTTAATATATTTTTATAATAAAACCATTTATTTTATAGTATTTATTAATTTTATTAATAACATAAAAAATTAAGTTAATTGAATATTTTTAATTACACGATTTGATTATTTTTGTTTATCACTATTTTTTGTAAAATTATATTATCATTCATTTATATTTCAACAAATGTGATCTACTCACAAAACTATTAATGTCTAATTAATTTAATTTTTTATAAAAATAATTTACTTAATAAATATTACATAATAAATAGTTTCGCTCATAAAAATATATAAAAAAATCAAAATAATAAATTAATTGCATCCAAAATAAAAAATACTGAGAACATTCTCAATGTGAAAAACACTGAGAACATTCTCAGTGTTAACAACTCTGAGAATAGTCTTACTGGTGCGTTGTCTTCTTTATTTTCTCCATGAGTGGATGTGAAATGGTTGCTTTCCAAACAAGCGCGTCCCAAGCAACTATATATTACACCTCCAAAACTTATCTCCATTAAAAATCACCATTTTCATCTCCATCTCCTCGTTTCCTGAAAAAGAAAGCACGCACAGACCCTCGCTCGCTTTCGCCTGCCTACAAAATCCCCCAAAATGATCAAAGAACGCCGAGCTCCTCCGTACGCCGCCTTGCTGGTGGTGGTGGTGGTGCTCCTAATGGTGGCGCCGACCATGATCAGCGACTAAGGCGAAGCCATACTCGACTTCGTCTCCGAGCTGCTAAGCCCCACGGCCTCCTCTTCCTCCCCATCGCACTCCTCCTTCTCATCCAGTTCCTCTCCTCCACCCGCAGCTCCACCGTCTCCGCCATCTTCTTGACTGGCGAGCTCGACGCCATCCACCGAGCCAGTGGCTCGCCTTTCAACGTCATTACCGCCGATGGAGATGACAACTCTGAGAACATTCTCAGTGTCAACAACTCTGAGAATGTTCTCACTAGTGTGTTTTCTTCTTTCTTTTCTCCTCCCTTCCTCGGCAACCACCGCCTACCACAACCTCCACCACCACCACCACCCACGGCGGATAATCTCAA
>JAULJZ010165685.1:0-25574 GCA_032270985.1 Heliamphora pulchella | reverse complement strand
TGAGATTTGGCTTATTTGCTAATAAGTAAATAAACAAATAAACAAATAAGCAAGGTCCACCCAAACGGAACCAAAGACGGGAAGAGAGCAATGTCGACTAAAGAATAATCATCGGTGTGTTTGCTTGGCACTGACCTAAGAGAGATCAACTCGGCCCAACATAGTAGTCAGCCCCAATTACACCTGCTCGGTAAAAAATGAGAACATTTTGGTCATGTGACTTGTCCCAAGAAGTAGGTCCAATTACGTGTCAACCGATGGTTAGAGGCATATAATGCGCATTAAATGTCATCCCAAATCTCTTGCAAAGACAAAGATAATTAAAAAAATAAGTAGTACGTTTAATTTGATATAATTTTAGTAAGATTATAATTATAATGAATTAAAATACTAATAATCCAAAGACTTCTAAACTCATCAGGATAGTAAGACAATAATAGTCCCAACATGAGAGTTATAGTAGATAGGAAGGTTAAGATGGTCGTTCAATTCTCTCTCTCAATTTGACAAATCAATGGGTTACATAAAATTAATATAAACTTTAAAATTATTTTAAAATGATCTTACAAATCATTAAGTTTTTTAAATGTTCTTCAAAAGTTCATCGTATTTTAAATTTATTTTTAAATAATTTTACAAACCATGAATACTTTCTAACATTCTTCAAAAACTCATCATACTTTAAAATAATTTTTTAATAATTTTACATTTCAGCGAGATTTTCAAAGGTTCTTCATTAATGACACATCAAACTTTAAAACAATTGTTTCAAAATTGTTTCTTCAAGAATATGTCCTCAGACTTTGAAAGGATTATTTTAAATAATTTTAAAAGGCACCAAAAGTTTCAAAAGTTCTTCAAAAACACGTTGGATTTTAAAACAATTTTCAAATAATCTTATAAGTCACCGACTCACCATGACTTTAAAACGATTTTCAAAAACTTGTTGGACTATAAAATGAATTTAAATAATTTTACAAATCACCAAAACTTTCTAATATTCTTAAAAAACACGTCAAACTTTAAAACACTTTTCAAGCACCTTCACAAGTCATCAAGAATATTAAATGTCAAACTTTACATTCATTTTCAAATAATATTATAACTTACCAAAACTTTTAAATGTTCTTAAAAGGCTCGTCGAACTTTAAAACAATTTTTAAACATTGGACAAAGTGCTAAACCAGTCAGATTCAATATTTCCTCTTTCCCCTTCCCCCCATCTTGGCCTTTGCTCAAATAGGTACGAGATCACTCTCAATAGATTAGAGGGCCTAACAGAATGCAGGAGAGACCCCCTCATGTTTTGTTTTGTTTTGTTTTTTTTTTGGAATTTTCAATTTCCAAAGCCATTAATCTTCCGTCATAAAAAAAATAAAACAAAAAGATGGCTATTTTAATAATTTCAGTTTTGATATTTCAATGGGAATTGAATTCCATAACAAACCCAATACAAAGCCCTAAAAGATTAATCTAATCCTTAATAACATTACATGGGTTATGATCAAGAAGCCCAATCCGAAGCTTCCTCCTCCATGAATCCTGTTGGAGTCGTTTCAACCTATGATTTTTTTTCTTTTTTTTTTTGGTAGCATTTTTTTGATTTTTTAAAATATATTTTAGTTTATGTTTTTTACTTTCTCTGTTATTTGTTATGAAAGAAATGTAAAAAGTATACCCGCTCGAGCCAAAGGTCAACTAAATTCACCAAAGACGGAAAAATACCACAAAAAGTTAAAAAGCCTGCCAAATTGACTTTTTTTATTTTTTTTATGAATTTTTAGAATTTGGTCAAAAAAATATTTTTTTGTTTTCTCATGATGAGAGGAATTTAAAATGTAAACTCATTTAGATTAATACTGAGGAAAATTTATTGAAGATGAAAAAAATATATAAAAAATTAGACCAAGCACACACTAGGAAAAAAAAAAGTGAGAAACAAAGTGCAAGTGGAGTTATAGCAAAAATATTTGTCATCTTTTAAGTGAAAATGATATTAATAATAGTCATAAATGATATGGGAAAGGATAAACAATATTTAATAAAAACAATTATAATTAAGAAATTGAAGTGAAAATTGAAATATAAAAATAATGTTTTTATATTTTAGTTATATCATATTTTTAAAAATAAACTTTTTATATGTTTCTATATGTAAAATGTATTTAGAAATTATAATGGAGGGTGGAACGAAAAATAACAGACCGGAAGAAGCAAACTCCATTTTTGATCCACTAACGTCGTGATATATGTGGAGATCCGGTACGTTTAATTTTTATTTATTTATTATTAATAGCGTTGACATAATTAAAATTATCATAATTAATCTCTGATGATTTATAACGCATGTTGTACGTAGTTAGCATGTGAAAATACTTTGAAATATTAATTTATGATTAATTCCGTAATGTTAAGAAAATGTGAATTATGTAATTTGGTATTAATGCAGTTAATTAGTGGACTAAATTATTAAAGGTTAAAAGAGTTGGAGTATTTGTATTAATACATATATTTTATTAGTTGGTGGGCTTTAGTAGAATTTTCTAGAAAAAAAAAAAAAAAATGAAAAACAAAAAGGCCCCCTTTTTTTTTTTCCTTGCCCGCCGCTCGGCTCTTTCTCTCTCTCTCTCTCTCTCTCTCTCTCTTTATCATCTTCTTCAATTGGCATTCTTTCCATGGAAAGGATTTCCAATGCTTGGAAGCAAACTTATCTCCAAAAATTGGTAGACTCTAACCCAAGATTAGACGCCACCGTTCGGGATTTGAGTTATACGCGATGAGGGCTTCGCATTGGACCAACTAAAACTCAATTTCAAGAGGCCCGAAAATCCTAGGGTTGGCGAAATTTGAGGCTTTTGGCTCCAAGAGGTAGGATTTTGACTAATTAATGATATTTTACTTTAATATGTGTTGTATTTTCATTTAAACCCTTGAAACTCAAAAAAAAATGGGAAAAATCTGTGAACCCTAGTTGGATTCATACTTTAATAATATGATTACATAAAGATTTGATGAAGGGTTCAAGTATGGGGTATTTAATGAGATGGTTGAGTGTTGTAACTTGTTGATTTGGGGTTTGAAGGTTAAACATGTAATCCAATTGGTAGATTTGAGGAATTCAACCGAAGACCTAGCTAATTCTTTATATAGCAGATTTGGTCTCTTGGTAATTTGAATGAATTGATGTAATTGGATTAATTAAAGGGGTGTGTGAGTCTTATGACTTGATGAGGGGTGCCCCTTGAGTTAAATTGGTAAGTTAATTTAAAGATTGTGAAATTTGATACAAAAACCCTCAAGTTATGGTGAAGCTTTGATTTCATAACAATTGAATTAATTGAGGGGTTTGAATTAATGTGGAGTTGAGTTAACGGGTGGACTATAAAATCATGGAATTTGGGTTAATACATGGTTCAAGTTGGGAACTTGGATATCAAAGCCTTAATTTGTGAAGTGTGTGAACTCTAATTCATGGGAATAGAATTAATTGATAAGTTGGAATCTATAAAATCATGGAATTTGGGTTAATTCATGGTTCAAGTTGGGAACTTGGATATCAAGGCCTTAGTTTGTGAAGTGTGTGAACTCTAATTCATGGGAATAGAATTAATTGATAAGTTGGAATCACTTTTATGGTGATGTTAATTTGTGGATTGTTTAATCCCTAATTTGAAATTAATTCAAAAACTACTTGAGTGAGAATCAGAATTTAATCAAAATTTTTGAATATTGAGTTTAACTTGCGAGTTGTGGAATATTAGAATTGGAACTAAATTATGTATTAACTTTATTGATAATGAATAAAAGTGACGGGTTTTGCTCTTTTTAGATATTTGCATGTAATTAGTTGAACCATGAAACTAAGTTAATTATATACTATATTGGCGTTTAACTTAATTCATGATATTGGGATACCAAAATGAGGGTTAGAACCTCGTCTCTGGCTAAAATAAAATTTAAAGATAAATTTTTGATTTAATTTTATGATTTGTGAATTTTATATATAAAAAGCATGGTTTGGGAATGTAGTAAAGTTCGATAAGATAATTAGTGGACCAAAATCTTACTAATGTGAAGCTAAATTCATAGGGAAAATGAAAGATTTGAGGGATTTTGGATGTAAATCTTAACCCATATTGATGGATGGTATTGAGTACAAAATTATTAATTTTCTTTAGTGCATCTAACCTATAGATTGCTAATTCATGGAATTGAGATGAATTTAAACAAATTAAAGTTATTATTCTAAATATAATGAACACTAGAGGTATTTGATTAGATGTGGTATCGCCGAATCCTATGGATTATTGAACCAAGGAGGTTGACAAATTCCAAGAAAGAAGTTGCATAAAGTTTTGAGCTTTGATTTACAATTTCGAATTGATATATATATATATATATATATGTATGTATGTATGTATGTATGTATGTGTGTGTAATCTGCTTAGCATTTTGATCATGGTATGACAAGGAGTATTTAAACGTTGAGTTGATTTGATCAATACAAGGGTTTTAAGTCCTTTAATATTGATATCCTTTCGTTGAATGATAAAGTTGAAATGTGCGATGCTCTATTGAATCTATGTTTATGTTTTATATCCTACACCGAACTTAATGAGAAGAAATAAGAATATAGTTGGATTTGTCTTTAAATTGATGAGAATTAAATGATTAATAAATACTGAGAATTGACGGTTGGCTTTGGAATAAATTGGGCTTGACCAGCTCCGCAGTGAAAGACCGAAAACTTGCGCAAATAGGGTGCTCTACCCATCGGGTTAGTCCTTGAAAAAGTGTGCACGAGTTGCCTACCCATCGGCGTTCTTTTGGAAAATCGAAAAGGGATGTTTCTCGTGGTGAACTATAGAGTGGGTTGTTATCTTTCAGGCTTCGCGTAGCCGAAAGGGCAATAATAGTCACGGGGCTCTAAAAGATGCACTCAGGATCAGTTCAGAACTTAATGAATAAAATGAATGAATTTGAATAATGAAAGAAACATGAAAGTGAAATGGATGTGAATGAAATATATGAAATGGATGACACTTTAAGGACTTTAGTATTGAAATATTGAATTGAGACAAATCGGATGTGAACTAGTAAGAATAGAACATGTGATACACTTGAAACTCTGAATTATAAGTGGAGATTAAAGTATATCTTATTATGTTAAGATGGAAAATTAACGAGAATTGATTATCATTTTAACTCAAATGTGAGTGGGTGAAAACTATTATAAATGTACATGAGAACTTGTTTATTTGCATACTAGCATCCAAACACTCACACCTCACATATCATTCATAATATCATTTTTTAGTCTCTATCTTACGAGCTTAGACTCATATTGTTTAAACCAATGTTTTTCAGGTGCAGCAGAATGACAAGGCTACTTAGAAGATTTTGGTTATGATTAAAAAGAATTGTTGGGAAAGTTTGTAAATTTATATTAACTTATATATATGCATGGTGTTCGTAATTTAGTTTTCTTTAGTAAATGATCTTGGTAGAACCTAAGTATAAGATTATCTGTATGTAGAATGGTTGGAGCTAGCTTTGGGTTGTGGTTTGAGTGTTGAGAAACAGGCTGTGCCTGAGTATTTTATTCTATTTTCTTTGTCATAGGTTAATGAATAAAATGGGATTATTCGAAAAATAGAGGAAACTCTATCTAATTTTCTTTTTAGTTTTACACTTAGAATATTTTTCAAAGTTTTGGGGAGTGACAAATTTTAAAATAATCTAAATTTAAAACTTTTTCTTAAAAAGATGTTCAGATCATAAAGTGGAGTTTAAGAAGAGGAGTTCCATTGCTTGTTTGAAAATATTTGATAGCCACATGAGGTTCACGTGCTTCGGATTTGAGGGCATGACATGCACACACACACACACACACACACACACACACACACATATATAGGACATTATTTTATTATTTTGCTGTAAGTCTTGAAAACATAAATATCATTTCTTGAAAGTTAAATTCTTTTTTATTTGATTTGATTTTATTTGATTTTATCCTCTCTTTTTTTGGTGGTTGTAGAGAGAGTAGTTGAGAATTATCTCAGGGACTTTCGTGTAATTATAAGGATTTGAAGGACTTATATATAATTATCAAAACTAAAATCTTTCAGAACTCTTGGCAGTGATTTATATGAGAACTAAAGTATTTTCTTATGAGAATTGCAATATATTATGAATGTTTGTGTTTTGGGTCAAAAGTGTAATTATTGAGAAGTTTTGGGTTTAAAAGTGTAAATTTTAAAATTATGTGGTACTGGGTTTTTGAGTATATTTTCTTCTCAAATTTTGAACTTATACGAAATGTTCTCATTATTTGAACTTAGAATTATTTTCGGGTAATACTTGTGAATTTGTAGATCTTAGAATGTTATGAGAAATGTCAACTTTTTTTTTTAAGAAGAGTTTGGACTCGAATTCGCGTTTCTAGGTTTAGACCTTTAATTCTTTAACCTCAACATAATCCCAATCTGAATCTGATAACATGTTTTCTATTATTTTTCATTTCAAGTCAATGACCTAAAACCGTGTTCTTACAATCTACCTCCCATAAAATAAATTTCGTCATCGAAATTTCTGTAGCGTGTAAAACTTTTCCTTCCCGAGCTAAGATTCGTATGGTTCTGTCTTCATATGCCGCATTTTCGTCGAAGGTTACTTCTTTCCAATTGAGGACTCGGGAAAGGTCGGGTTCATACATTCGTCGGTAGGTGGCTATGAGGAAAGCTTGTGTTCTTTTATCTCTAGGGTTTCATTTTCTATAATGTTGGGCTTGGGGTTGTCGCAGTTTATCAAAAGTTTGAGCTTTCTTCTATGGGTAGTGTCAAAATCCTTCGGTGTCAAATTGAGGTTGCTAACTTCTAGGTCATGGGTGGGCTTGTTCTATCTGTTGGGATTCCTGTTGATGAGACCCGTGGAGTACCGTAGAAGGTCGTCTTACTAATATTTTGTTCTCTAACTTGTAGTAGGTCATAGGTCATCTCCAAAATAGATTAATCTTCAAAACTTTGTTAAACGTGGATACTGATAGAAGTCCTAAGCTGTAATGCAAGGGATAGATCTATTTTGTGGTTTGAATGTTCTAATAGTGTGCACGTAGTTTAGCGTTTCCAGCGAAACCCTACACTTCAACGAATATCACTATTCACTGATCTATTGAACATGATTTTTAAGGCAAAACAAGAATGGATTCGAGTTTATAACGAAATATACATGGGATTTAAGACGGATGATCGATTCATAGATTTCAAGAAAAAGATATGGGGTGATGGGTAGCCAACTAGATATTTGCCCTGAAATTACGTCGGCTTAATGTATTTCAATTCAAGCATCAAAGCCTACTTCCCTGCTAAGGAATTCAAGGATTTGCTAAATTACTGCCACCGAATGGGGTATCAATGATCGTGAAAAGATGGATGGTGGCATAAAGTCTTATCAATGTCAAAAGGTTCGGCACAGATGATGAATATAGAAATGATCTCGAGTTCTACCAATGAAAAGTTAAATCAAGGACGATGAGTGGGATTGAAAGGGAATCAAATGCAATTACTGGTCATCATTTAGGCATTTCATATCAACAAAAAAAATTTAAGGATGAGAGCATGTTATAGGACTTGAATTCCCGATATGGCTGCAAGTAGGACTTAGGTGTAGAGAGGTTGTCCACAAACGATACTCAATGGTATTAAGTACAAACCGATAGTGGTTGTACTGCTTAAGGGTTCATGATGTTAGAAGAAAGGATACGCAAAGAACTTCAACCGGATGCATTCAAGGGTTGACACAAACTGTCTGGGGCAAACAAGAAAGGAATCATAAGGATGAAATTATGGAGTTTTAATGGTGGTTCTTGAAACTATTCGTAGTGCGTACTCCCGTCTACCCCCCTTAAAATAAAATTAACTCGCTATGACGTCCCATCTTCTGGGCACGTAAAGACATACATAAGTATAAATAAAATGAATATTCTAACCATTCATTCATAGTTATATATAGTAAATATTACATTATTGAGAGTTCCGAACTGATAACAGGTACATAACGCTTACAGTTTCACAAAGGATTTACAAAAATTATATTATGCGCCAAGAAATTGAATCAAAAGAACAAAAGGAAAGACTTGAGTTTCAGCAAGTATCGTCGTGATTCTCTTGCTCTTGGAACTCACCTTGGTAATCGTAGTTATCTTCTCCTTCGGGGACCTCCTCTTAGAAGATATTCTCTTCCTCACCTGTGGCACGAATGCCATGAGCTAAAACTCAGAAGAAAACACTCTAAACCTTCTAACCAATCTCACGGCACAAAATATTCCACAATGCATATTATTTAACACTTAGTACTTTATAAAGTCAATGAGATAGACAAATTTGACAAGTTATAACATTGTAAGGAGATAAGTGAATGAACATGCAAGTATGTGATGCTATGGATGCAATGCAAATGTCGAACCTAACATTCACCCAGAATCATAACACGAATTCCACGCCAGAAATTACCAGAGTAGACTTTATGGGAGTTGATAACAAAAGCCATCATCATGCCTCGTTGCGAATAATAAATGCATTGCTGGGCTTCATGCCACAACTATTTTACTCAATGGCAACGGCGTGGGGTCCGAGTCACCCTCTGGGCCAACCAAATCCAATGATCAATCAACATATAATAAATTGGTTTGTCCCACCTTAAGACTCGTGATGCATTTGCCTGTGGTAACCCAAAGCCATTGAAACTAGAACACTAGTGACGAACCCGTGGTACCCAACAATTTCCATGATAAACAATTTTCAACACCGGGAACATGCCCAGGGTGTTCACTGGGAATACCTCCCAAAATATTTACAAAAAAAGACAATCAGCGATGCCCTAGACTCAGAACCGAGAAATAGGACAACTACAACATATCCCAACCCACAACGGTTTATACAGAATGGACTCCAAGTATGATAATGTCCATGGTATACAACATGCATCTCAAGTACAACTACTTATAGCATGGAATTAAACTAAGCATGGCATAGCATATGGTACAACTCATTAAAGTACTAAGTACAAGCATATGAAGCATAAGTCACAATTCTCAAGACTTGGTTCAAATTTTATAGCATGAGTTCAAATCCAATTTTATGGCATGAGTTCAAATCCTCAAATAATCATTCTAAAAGATTAATCATTCAATTTAAATCAATTAAAACACATACTTTAAGTCTCACAACCCAAGGCATGTCAACCACACACTTAACAACTTGAGGACCAACTTTCAAGTATTAATTTAAAAAGGACAGTAGAGTTTTGGGGTATCTAGACTTGGAATTAAATTTTGATTTTTGGACTCCTTTTAGATAAAAATATTTCTTATAACTTTTATATTTAACACTAAGGTCAAATCTTAAGGCAAATAGGTGAATAATTTCTTTTAAGTGAAAATAATTCAGCATTTTTTTCAGAGAAAAGTACAAAAAAGGTCGCTAGTTGGTCTCAATTTTGGAGTACCAAAACAGGTCCTACAAGTTTGATTTTTGGATATATTCTAGTTCAATAAATTCCCTATAAGTCTCATGAATAGTGCTAAGGGTAGTGGTTTGAAACAAATTAGAAATATAGACCATTTTGTAAAATAGGTTCAGTCAACTACAAAACACACAACAGAATTTGTCTATAACAGAGGGTTTAAAAATAGTTTGAGGTATCATCCAGGGGCATCTAAGTCTGATGTTTGGATAATAATTAGTTCAATATGTTACCTATATTTTTCATGAAAATCACTTTTGGATTAGACCACTAAAAATATGGGTTTTCGTTGTACAAAAACATGTGACAACAGGTTCTGTTACTCACAGATCTACAACAGTGCATTTCAGATATGTTTTGACCTATCAAACCTCAATATTTGGGCTCTTTTTTGGTGGACATCAAGATATCAAGTTATCTACAATTTTTATGTTTTGATCTAAGCTTAGATCTCATTTTGAACTAGAGTGTTTAGGTCTGCAATACAAATTGGTGTAAAACTGACACACTTTGAAAAAAATGTTATATTTCGAGTTCTACTCATTTAAATCAGTTCAAATCATTTTTGTACGAAAGATAACATCAAAACCTAGATCTGGATATAAAGAACATGCTTAGATCATTTTTTTATATTTAGTTATGATATTTCAAAGTTCAGGGCAGAAAGTTAAAAATGCTCAAAAATCAAGTCTATATGTGTTCTAGCCACCTAACTCATGGTATGTCAAGATTTGGTTCCATTTCTTTGCATGCATGTGTTTTATACATAAACATCAAAGTTTCAGAACTCATGTAAGTTATCAAACTCAAAAATAACCACATGCAACCACACCTAACAACATACCAAACATAAATAGTCTCTATTTCAACTATATAACGCATTTTTTATTCGGTTTTTGGCTCTTGTTCTTAGATGTGGGTTATGAGATGAGTGGATGGAGATTTTGTGTGTTATTGAACAGAGAGTTTAGCGATTTTACTTACCTTAGAAGGACTTGGTATGATGGAAAATGGGTGGGACTTGGCTTTAAGAGTACCTTCTAGCTTCCTTGGGCGACTCCTCCTTTCTCTCCTTCTTTCTTTTCTCAAACATTGAAGAACTCACTAAATTCTGGTCCTTGTCTCTTCATCTTGCTGAACCACATGAAGAGAAAAAGGGTGTTTTGGGTCTTATTTATGTAGAAGAAAAGATAGTGGAGACTATGATGAATTGTAAGCTTTATTTTGAATTTCTTGATGTGATTGGTTGTGTGAGACCCTGATCCGTTTTTTTTTCGGCGTTTTTCGATGCGCGTTTAGTGTTTTCATTGCAGCGTGTTTATATGCTTTTTGATGCATGTTCGGGTTTAGATATGCATGCGGGGTTGGTTCCCGGGGTCGTTAGGAGCTGTGATGCGGGGTTCAAAAAAAAAATATTTTCGTGGCCTATAAATATCTGGCGTTAGATATTTTCAAAAGATATTTTCAAAACTTCTCAGTTAAGTTTCCTCCATTTTTTCTCTTCCTTCTCTCTAACTTCTCAGGGGCCTAGGGCTCGATTTTTTATGATCCAACTGCTGACCCTTATTATTGGCACGGTGGGCTACGCATCCATCCGGATGGAATTTAATTTCGACGAAGCTTGGTTTTGCACGTGTTTTAAGGCGTTGAGTTTTTAACTCAACGAGGTAGGATCCTAGACTCTCATATCTTATAAGGGTGCTACGAGTAATCGTGTGTGTTTCCATCGGTTAAAACTACATGAAAAACCATTTTATGTTCAAACGGGGTTTTAGTTTAAAAACCTATTTTTTGTCATTTTCAGTGGATGGAATCGGGTGTCGGGTGTTCCTTTCGAGGTTTTGATGTTAGGCTTGGGCGTCTTCATGTTCGAGGGTGTTGGATGGGAGTTTGGAGGCGTTGATTTGAGGTTTGGAGGGTTGAAACAGTGGTTCGGGAACTGTTTCCGCGTGGGGTCAGCCGATTGGATCTTGGGGTCAGTCGAATGGATCTTGGGTTTGTGGGTTCTGTCGACTGAACCTGAGAAGTCAGTCGACTAGGTTGCTTCTGTTTGGGTTTTTGGCTTTTCCAGTGTGTTTTCAATCGACTGGGGGTTGGGGTCCAATCGACTGAGGTTCTAGGCTGGTTGTTTGTTGTTTGGTGGTTGGGTTCTTGGTTTCCAATTGGTTTTCAATGGTATTCAGTTGATTGATATATGGGATTAGTCGACTGAAATACTGTTGGATTCTTTTTAGGATTCGGCTGGTTGTAATGTGGTTTCGGGGGTCGTATCGTGGCTTCGGGTGTTTGTTTAGATGCCGTCCTAGGGGTTGATGTGCATTGTTAGATGTGGGTGTGGTGCACGGTTAGGTGCGTGGTGTTTGTTCTTCGGTGGGTACGGGGCGTGTTTGGGCCTGAGGTTCTTTTTGGGAAATATGTTGGTTTATGAAATTGGGGTCTTATTAGTTTAGTGTTGGCCTTCAGGTTAGGCTTGGTTTTGTGGGTGGTTGGTTGTCTAGGTGAGTGGATGTCGGGTTATATAGCGGGTAGCATCATGATGTGAAATTATACATGGCTATGTGCATTTATAACTCTAGTTTATTTAGGTACGGATTGTGTAGATGAAATGCGTGGCTTTGATGTTGTTATGTGTAACGTGGTTATATGAAACGTAATGTTGGTACATTGAATTATGCATTAAACCCTGGTTTAGCTATGCATATGTGAATGGGATGAGATAGAGGAACATATGGTTCTGTGAATGTTAACCCTGGTTAACAAGGCATTCGTTGGGGCTGAGGAACTTCAGGGAGGACCTGAGAAGGTGCGTTTGTTGGGGCTATGGTCCTTCGACGAGAGGCCGAGAAGGTACGTTTGTTGAGACTGTGGTCCTTCGACGAGAGGCCAAGAAGGGGGTTTTGTTGGGGCTGTGGTCCTTCGGCGAGAGGTCGAGAAATAGGTTTCGTTCAGGCTGAGGTCCTTCGACGAGATGGGAACAAAATGCATCAGACGAGGGCTGCAGTCCCTCGGTGAAATTCTAAGAAGATACATGGATTGCACGAAATGCATATCGGGATGGATAAACCAATTTCAAACTGTTGTTACGATCTGTGTGATTCGTTGCACAAAAACAATTTTTAAGGCTCTTGTGAGTCAAAAATGGTTCTTATCCTCGCTTTCCCGTTGCTTGTGAAAATCGTTTTAATGGCTTGAAAGAGAGTCAAAGACTGTCTCGTTTTCCTAGCATGTTTAGCTTATACTTCATGTGTTGTCTAGTTTCTGCTGAGCTTTGGCTCACAGTGTGGGATTTGAAATGTTTTTCAGACACCGGTCACGCAGGTTGATTCGGGGTTGCTAGAGAGGCGAAAGATCTGTAATTTTCTTTTTTATTCTTTTTGTATCATGCATGTTTACATGTTTTTCCGGTATTGGAACCATGTAATATAAGCCATTTAGCAATTATATATAATGCATGTATGTTTTATATTGAGAGTGTATTCTCGGGTTGGGTGTTATGTTTGGTTGTTTGTGGGTGTTTTACGTGATCCGGAGTTTGGGACATGACAGCTTGGTATCAAAGTTCTGGGTTCGAATACCTAAGAGCCGTGGGAAGGCTGCATCACCGTGTGAGGTTGATTGCATGTGCTTGAGTGCATGTGTTTAGATGCTTTGATAGCATGAACGTGTTAGCATGTTAAATATGAGAATATTGTGTATATGTGAGCATGGAGGTTGAACTGTGGGATCGATTACTTCTGTCTTTGGGCGTTTGGATTAACAAGCTTGGGAGCCAAGTTAGAAACGCGTTTAGTTGACATGATTTCTAGCCAGGAATCCGAGTAGGTTGTCTAGATTGACATGTCATTCTTGTCGGTTCTCCTCGGTATGTGGGGTTTGTTTAGCATGAACCTATGTGGCAATGTGTTAGCATGTTTATGTGCTTTGTTTATATTCATGCGATGTACTGTGTCTTATGTTCTATCTTTTTCATATAGACGCGATGTCTGTGAGAAGAGGGTGAGGCTGTGGTCGAGGCTGTGGCCGTGGTGTTGGCCAAGGAGATGTTCCTATCCCTGATGCTGGGGATCTAAATGCTCCCCAAGGACCTGTTGACACGGTAGAGTTGTTGCGTACGCTGGTGGGTTCCATCAGTCAATTGGTTGAGGCCGCTAGAGGTGAGTACGTTAGAGAGGGAGTGCTTGAGGCGAGAGCTACAGTGGCGATGCAGGAGTTTAGGCGCATGGATCCACCTACCTTTGCTGGAGCTCCTGATCCTATTGTAGCGACAGAGTGGTTGGAGCTGGTGACCCAGATTCTTAATACGTTGCAGGTAGCTGAGGATGAGTTGCTGTGAGACCCTAACCCATTTCTTTTTGGAATGATTCAAGTGTTTAAGGTATTAGAATTACCTTTTGACCTCAGTGACGTTTTAGAGACATGTTTGGTTTTGTTCGGGGCTCTAAAACATGTTCTGTCATCGAAAGCAGTTTGAGAAAAATTCTAGTGAGAATTCAGTCGACTGAGGGGGTGAGTTCAGTCGACTGACTTGGAGGGTCCAGTCGACTGACCTGTGTAGGTGAAAAGTTTTTTGGTTTATCAGAAGCCTTTCAGTCGACTGACCATGAAGGTTCAGTCGACTGACTTGGGTGTTTTGGTGTTTATCTATAAATATCAACTTTGGAAGATATTTTGATATATTTTGTTCAGATATGGTTTCTCTCTCACGAAACCTCTACCTCCTCTCTAGATTTTGATGGGCCTGGGGCTCGATTTTCAACGATCAGGTAGTGGATACGTTGTATTGATGCCGGGGGCTTCGCATCTATCTAGATAGAATCCCATTTCATCGAGGTTCAATTTTTGAGACGTGGAGCTTTTGGCACACCGAGGTAGGACCCTAAACTCTACTGTTGTTAAAGGGTGCTATGTGCAATTATATGCGTTTTCACCGAATAGAAAATGCATTAAACCTTGTTTTCATGTTTAAACCTTGTTTTTCGAGTGAAAAGGCATGTTTTTACGCTTTTCTTGGTTTAGTTCATGTTTCGAATGTATTGATATCCGTGGTTTTCAAAAAGGAGGTTTGAAAACGAGGTAATTTGTAAAAATTGTGAAAAACGTATTTTTAGAGGTTTGGAGCTAATCCTCAGGGTTGAGTCTCATGTTAATGGATGATGGATCTCTTTTTATACGTGTTGATGTATAACTATTTTACTAGTTTTTCATAGTTGAGCTATGGCTGGTTTTTATATGATTTCCATATATGTACCGTGACAGTGGGTGTTTTGAGTTGGGCTTCTACTGCTCCTTGGTGGAAATCCAAAAATGTGTGCAGAGTAGGTTCGCTACAGTCCTTCGGGTTAATCCCCGTAAACATGGTTTGGATGCTTCTTCCATCGGTCGCAAAAATCCGTAAAGAGTCGGTTGCCTCCGTGAGTGGTTCAGGACTAGGGTAATGGGCAGAGTCTATAGTTGTTACCTTTGTCCTTGTGTGTGGCAGAGTTGGTATATAGGAATCATTTTATCTTTCTATTCTCGGTTGTGTTATCCGGGTGGAAAATCAAGTTTTTGGTTACAGCTTTCCCTTAACTGTGGCTCGTTATTTGCACTGTTTGCAATACATGGTTTTAAGGATGGAAACGTGAGGTTTTATGAGGTAAAACTGTTTTGAGGCTCGTGTTAGCCTGATGGGAAAACTTATGATTTTCAGGATAGAAAACCTATTTTGGCTCCTGTGGTTAAGTCAATTTTATGTTTTGTGATTGTATATCCTGCTTTACAGCTTTAAAGTCTGTATCTATTGGGCTTCGGCTCACGGTGTGGGATTTTGTTGTAAAATCTTTTTCAGGTGAACGTGATCTTGTCAGTTGACCTTAGGGTGCCAAGATGTGGCTGATGACAAGACTTCTGTTTTGTCTTGATAGGTAGTTTATACCTTTTATATATGTTTCATGTTTGGATGTAACATGTTTTAAGCATATGTTATTCTTATGGCAGATATATGCATGATTTATTACTTTCGAGAGAATCATGGGTTGATTGTTGTTTTCCATAGTTTCTTACTACGTTTTCTGTTGGTTGGTTCAACGGCTTACAAAAAGGGATTTTCAAATGGTTTATGTTTTATTCAAACTCTTGTGCTTCGAGGAAGGTTTTGGAACGGCCTAAGCTTCTTTTAAAAAGAAAAGATTTTTTTTATTCAAAACTTGTATTTTGTTTTAAAGGCTTGGCTTTTGAGGCTGTAATCGTAGTCTCTTGGCTAATCTTTTATATCAAATAAACCCTCGGTAATACATTTTACAAAGGTTTTATCCTTATTTGGGCTTTTGGGTTTTCATCCTTTGTGTTAGGACGATTTTGGTAGTGTTCGTGGGCTTTTTGCGTGACCCAGAGTTTGAGGCGTGACAATTTGGTATCAAAGTTTTGGGTTCGAATACCTATGAGCTGTGGGAAGAGGGTGTGTTACCTTATGAGAAAAGATGTGTCTGTGCTTGGTTGCCTGTGTTTAGAACATGAGCATGTTAGTTGTTGAGCATGTTGATGCTGTGTATATGTGAGCATAGAGGTTAAACCTTAGGATTGATTAGTCTTGCTTTTCGGCGTTTGGATTAACAAATTTGGGAGCCAAGTTAGAAACGTGTTTTGCGAACGTGATTTCTAGCAAGGAATCTAAGTCGATTATCCAAAGTGACATGTCATTCTTGTTGGTTCTCCTCGGTATCGGTGTTGTGTCTATATAATCCTTGTGGCTATGTGGAAAAATAACATGATAGATCAACCTTAGGTTGTCGTATTTCATATTTTCTTTATATATATAACCTGTACACCCTTCGAGACGATGAGATTGTGGTTTGGGTCAGGGATGTGTGACTTGGTTACAGTTGGTTGCTGAGAGATAAGGTTATGGGTTGAGCGCCGATTGCTTGGTATGTTGTGGAACTCGTTAGTGAGTTGGGTTCAACCGAGTGAGGTTGGCCTCGATTGGCAAACCGTTGAGTGGTTGCATGAGCAGAGTTTTGTTTAGGAGTAGTTGAAGCATGGTTTTGGCTTGGATAGCTGACTCCTCTTAAGAGTACGCTAGTGGAAGTTAGAGTTGTGTTAAGGATAGCCTTGTGAGTAGGGGCGATGGGGTGGTAGAGACCCTGTGAATCAGTTGTTATGATTAGATTGGTGGATAGATCTGTGGATCATGAGAATCTCTTTCGGTTGGAGTTTGGCGTATATGGTTCTGGTCGTGTGATAGATTAGGTACGTCTTGAGCCATGCTATGTCATGAGTCGTGTACTCAGGATGTGGTATAGACGGTAACATAGTGGATTAGATCGTGATAATCCTTGGCTGGGTGTATGTTGAGATAGCAGAACGTGAGTGGTTCTAGGAATATCTCTGCTAGCAGAATGTTGTTAGTCATCAAAGTAGTGTCCGATGACCTTGGACGTGGTTTACCTTGTTGAGGTTTGAGACTTGAATTCCGAGTGAGTGAACTCGAGGATGTGAGGTCGAGTATGAGTTACTAATATGCTGGGAAGAGCATGGGTCGCGACTGTGTTGGAATGTGTAAGGGTTCAGGTTATGATTCTAACCTGCGATGAGTAGCAGTTCTATGAGATTCTCACGAGAATGAAGGTTTGTGATCTGGTCATTACCCTAGTGATCAGGAGTTCGTGTTTGGGAATCGTGCTGGGTGCATGAGGTTCGAAGGGATCATAGATAGGTTCGACAGTGTGGTTGGTTTAGTGCTGAGACAGCGTGTTCTGCGTGTGATATGTCTTGAGGTTATTTGTGTTCGACCTTAGGTTCTGAGATGGGTATGTTGTTTGCCCATGGGGACGAAGTGTGGAGTAATAAGGTTCAGTAGTGGACCGTGTGGTCTGGCTGGTCTGGGACGATAGGTGAGAAATCGTGGATTACAATACCTGTGATCGATATGTGCTTTGAGAACGGAAGTGCAGAAAGTGTCTACATGGTTAAGGGAGTTATTAGAGGTCTCAGGATTGGGTTCCCTTTGTTTGATGTCGTGCGCTTTCTATGTGAGTTGCGTGGGTAGTGGGCTCGAGGCCGTGATGTGGTTGTGGTTTGCCTAGCAGGAGTTAGGTGAGTAAGCGCGACCTTGTGAAGTGAGGTTTTGGCTCGACGAAAATGTTGTCGTGTGTCTCCATGTATAACTAGTGACGAGCTCGTAGTCCTATGGGATGTGTTGTACAAGGTGTGCGGATTTATAATATTGCGAATGACATCGAAGAGTTGAGAGATTGGTGTAGCGAATGGTTTGAGTACCATGATCGCGGTTGACAACAGCTGTTTGACTATGATCGACGCGACTTCAAGGTAAGGTTTATAGGGTTCTTTGAGGGCCAAGTGTTCATGAGTACAGGGAGTACGCCGGGTACTGGGAGTACGCTGAGGTTGGGTCATGATTTTTTTGTTGACCCTTTTCTTTCCTTTGGATAGAGAGAGAGCGTTTCTTTGTAGACGGTTGTCTGGTGTGAGTTGTTTCATCTCGGTTGGATGGAGATGCCAGGTTCTTGTTTGATTTAGATTTGGTTGTATTTTGAGATAAATCTCTGTGGATTTGTATCTGTGTTGAGGTCCATTGAGTGTGCCTCAAACACTTGTATCGCCGTGATCGGGTGATTGTAGGATTGATTCTTTGTGGTTTCGACGCGTGGTGCATGGATATGTGTCTTCTTAGATGTTGAGTGTCTGTGTATGTGACCTGGGATCCGATTGCTCCCGTGGTTGGGAACCGTAAAGAATTACCTGACGGGGTTCATATTATCCTGCGATGAAAAACCATAAAAGAGTATGTATGAGTTTGGTAAGCATAGTAGGTCACGGTGATCTAGTCAGATGACTTGTTATGTATGATGGTTGAAAAAGTTGGATTATGTACCCTGTGAGGTCCGGTTGGTGGATTAGGATTGCTCATGCTTGTTTTGTGGACAAGAGAGTTGGTGTTGAGATGCAGGGTTCTATATGCAGTGATCAACAGAGAATCCTAAACCATTGTGTGCAGCTTGTTCTGAGTTGTGTGTGTATGGTTGTACGTCTAGCTCTTGGCAGAGTGAGAATTTTGTCGGAACCGTGTAGCTAAGATATTCACATGGTGGGTTCCTGGTAGACTTATGTGAGTCTGGATTCGAATCCTGTTTCGAGCTTTGAGTTGTTCAGAGTTCTTAGAGTCGAGGAGTGGTTATCGACTGTGGTAAGTGTTGTGCTTTGGCACAACTATTGTTTGTATAGATGGTGATCTCGAGAGTATGGTGAGGTATAAGTCAGGAAGGATTTAATGTTTGAGAAGCCTTGGTTGTTATGGTTTGTTCAGACCAACGCGATTGTTTGGTTGGGAACGAAATGGCCGTAATGAGTTCTGGATGTGAAAAAATTGCTAAGTGTAAGATGCAAGTCTTGGTTGGTGTCTTGGGTCTGAATATTTTACTACTGTAAACTCAAGGGATTGATGTATGTGTTATGAGTTGGAGTTGATGTCAAATGATGATCATCATGTTTGCCTTGTCGGATGACGGCGATCATGATTGGATTTGTGCAGTAATGTGTGATGATATGTCGTTGCATAGGAGAAATGATTGGATTTGTGTAGGTTATTGGCTACCTTTGCGATGTTCTGTCTTGTGATGTGTTTGGTTAAGTGACTCGTTGGAGTCAGATGGCTTTATAGCTGCGGTGCTAGATTAGTCTTTGGTTGTGTGGAACCTTGTCTGGGGCAATGCTGTGTCACCTGGTGTTTCTCTCGTCCTAGAGAATTGTGGTTCGTGGTGGAAGAATAAATAGAAGATGATGGTTGTGATAGGATGTGTTCTTTGGTATTCTAGGTGAGTTATGTGAGTTTTTCTCAGGAGTTTGATGTTTGTGTTGTTGCTCGGGGATGGGAGTCGTGTTACCCTCAGTGACGGCGTTGTTAGCATCAGTAGGGTAACAAGGTGGTATTAAAGTTGGTGGTCGTCTGGTGATCATCAAAACTTGAGTAAAGTTTGTGCGTGGAGCATGTGACTTCTTATGATCAATGTCGGAGTTCGACGTCGTGTGTTTGTACTTGTGGAATTAGTCCTTGGTGTGCATAGTGAGATGTGAGTGAGCCATTTTGTGGTAGTCAGAATGAAGGGCTAGTAGTCTCTATGTTCGAGCATAGAGAGTGTTTGAGATCAAGTTCCATGATGGATGGGTCTTGTGAGATCCATTTGTCGCTGGAGTGGATTGTGTTCGGCTAGAGTTATGTTTCGAGATTTGGCAACGTGAGTTAGATCTTGATCCGATGTTTTATGGATGACGGTGGTGTCAGTGGAACTTAATGTGCAATCATTCTGTATGGAGGTTGATTCTTCATGCCATGTTTACCTTGTATGGCGACGGTTGCATTCTTGGTATCAGTTTCGTGATGATGGTTTTGGGGTTTCAGCTGCTGGGGCATTTATGCTGTTGCACTCTGTTGCTGAGTTTGCATTAGAGATTGTTAATGATTAATGGGCTGTGTTTGGCTTGAGATTCAGTGTTAAATTTCGGGGACGAAATTCATTTAAGGGGGGGGGGGGGGGAGTTGTGAGACCCTGACCCATTTTTTTTTTGGAATGATTCAAGTGTTTAAGGTATTAGAATTACCTTTTGACCTCGGTGTTATTTTAGAGACATGTTTGGTTTGGTTTGGTTCGGGGGTCTAAAACATGTTCTGTCACCGAAAACAGTTTGAGAAAAATTCTAGTGAGAATTCAGTTGACAGAGGGGGTGTTTTCAGTTGACTGAGTGGACTTTTTGGTGGTTTAGTCGACTGACTTTGAGGGTCCAGTCGACTGGCCTGTGTCGATGGAAAGTTTTTGGTTTTCCAGAAGCTTTTCAGTCGACTGACCATGAAGGTTCAGTCGACTAACCTGGGTTTTTTTGGCATTTTTCTATAAATATCAAGCTTTGGAAGATATTTTGAGATATTTTGTTCAGATCTGGTTTCTCTCTCACAAAACCTCTACCTTCTCTCTAGATTTTGATGGGCCCGGGGCTCGATTTTCAACGGTCAGGCAGTAGATCCGTGGTATTGATGCCAGGGGCTTCGTATCTATCCAGACATAATCCAGTTTCGTCGAGGTTCCATTTTTGAGACGTCGAGCTTTTGGCTAATCGAGGTAAGATCCTAGACTCTACTGTTGTTAAAGGGTGCTATGTGCAATTATATGCATTTTCACTTGATAGAAAATGCATTAAATGTTATTTTTCATGTTTAAACCTTGTTTTCGGGTGAAAAGGCATGTTTTTACGCTTTTCTTGGTTTAGTTCATGCTTTGGATATATTGATATCCGTGGTTTTCAAAAAGGAGGTTTGAAAACGAGGTAATTTGTGAAAATAGTGAAAAACGTGTTTTTGGAGGTTTGGAGCTAACCCTTAGGGTTGAGTCTCAGCTTTTTAAACGTTTTGATGGAAGTATGTTTTTACATGCTAGTAGATCTCCATGTTAATGGATGATGGATCTCTTTTTATACGTGTTAATGTATAACTATTTTATGGGTTTTTTATAGTTGAGCTACGGTAGATTTTTATATGATTTTCATTAATGTACCGTGACAGTTGGTGTTTTGAGTTGGGCTTCTATTGCTCCTTGGTGGAAGTCCAAAAACGTGCGCAGAGTAGGTTCGCTACGGTCCTTCGGGTTAATCCCCGTAAACGTGGTTTGGATACTTCTTCCATCGGTCGCGAAAATTCATAAAGAGTCGGTTGCCTCCGTGAGTGGTTATGTTGTTGTAACTCCGTATAGAACTTGTTATTACCTAGTAGGCGTTAAGTGGTTCAGGACTAGGGTAATGGGCAGGAGTCTATAGTTGTTACCTTTGTCCTTGTGTGTGGAAGAGTCGGTGCATAAGAATCATTTTATCTTTTTATTCTCGGTTGTGTGATCCGAGTGGAAAATTAGGTTTTCGGTTACATCTTTCCCTTAACTATGGCTCGTTATTTGCACTATTTGCAATACATGGTTTTAAGTATGGAAACGTGAGATTTTATGAGGTAAAACTGTTTTGAGGCTCATGTTAGCCTAATGGAAAAACTTGTGATTTTCAGGATGGAAAACCTATTTTAGCTTCTGTGATTGAGTCAACTTTATGCTATGTGATTGCATATTTTACTTTACAGCTTTAGAGTCTGTTTCTATTGGCTTCGGCTCACAGTATGAAATTTTGTTGTAAAACTTTTTTCAGGTGAACGTGGTTCTGTAGGTTGACCTTGGGATGCCTGGATGTGGCTGATGACAAGACTTCTATTTCGTCTTGATAGGTAGTTTATACCTTTTATATATGTTTCATGTTTGGATGTAACATGTTGTAAGCATATGTTGTTCTTATGGCAGATGTATGCATGATTTATTGCTTTTGAGAGAATCATGGGTTAGTTGTTATTTTTCGTAGTTTTTTACTACGTTTTTCGTTGGTTGGTTCTTTTTTTTGGGTAATTAATTGTAACATAAAAAAATATATACATAAATCCAAAGGGCATACCCCATGAAGATACATCACAAACCAAACAAAACAAGGAAACAAAGCAATAGAAACCACAAAACCCCCGCATAGGGGCAGGGGGGAGGGGGAATTGCTAACCAAACAAACCACATACAACCCTCATTGAAAGAATTACCAACTTAAATGACCAAGAGGCGGTTTCTTCTTTTTCTTACCACTGGACGGCTTAGACTGCTTGCTCCCCGCCTTCTGTTGAGAAGGAGAAGGAGAAGCTTCATACTCACCATCAACCGAGGACCCCACGTCTTTAACCTCACCACTTCCCTCATCCGAAAGGGCTTGGGACCGTTGTTTCTTTTTCTTTTTCTTTTTCTTACGCACAAGCACACTGAAGGAATTTGAAGTAGGAGTTATAGTTGCTGCTGGCTCCCTGTCGCCAATCTTTGCTGAAATTAAAAGTTCCATAGAAACTACATTATTTCTAGGCATCTCATCCGCATGCACATGTGAGGGATGAGCTTCATACTCCATCAAAGAATCAACCTCCTCTTTCTCCCTATTACCCGCATCTGCGGGTTTTGTTACCTTCACTTCAACATCAACAGCCGTAGAAACACTTGGCTCATTAACCTTCCTCAAGTTCAGCGCAGCTGCACAAGATGAGCTATCAAACTTGCCACCATCCCTGGCATTCTCCTTCCCATGACTAACTCGAGTCCATTCATTGTGACGTTCCACAGGTTTGCACTGGCATCTACTTACATCATGACCAAAAGCTTTACAATGAGGACAGACCGAGGGCAGACCTTGGTACTCAACACAAACTTCCACAGTATCCCCTTCACATTGAACCAAGATAGAACGCGGCAAAGATTTAGCTCCGTCAACTTCAATACAGACCCGTGCATACGAGATACACTGCTTCATATCTGTGGCCCTATCCAAGAACAGAGGGACGCCCACAGCACTTGCTATTTTGCTCAGACATGGAGAATTCCAAAATTCAAGCGGTAGTTCATGAAATTTAACCCAAATAGGAATTTTAGAAATAGCCTCTTTTGAGAGTTTGAGCCTCTTTTCCATCTTTGCAAAAGCAAAAGCTTATAGAAAAAATGCCACAGCCCCTTATATAGGATGGTATCCATGGCTTCTACGCTCCTAAACTTGAAAATGTAAAAACCCTTATCCATACCATAGACATCCATCAAATCCTCTTGGCCCCACAAAGTCCTTGCCGTAGCACTAACCAAGCCGAAGCCCAGGCCGGCATCCAAAAAATAACCTACAAGGCAAGATTCCCACGGCTTATCATCAATCAAATCGCCAGCAATATCAAATACTTTTGGGTTGTTAGGATCCATGGTTTCTACATTCTAAATTTGTACAGGTCAGGCTTCGATACATAAGCAAGGAAGCCCAAGTTTTTGGTTTAGACATATTATCAAACACCTCATGTGCGCCCGCGAAGACACTCTTGGTAGCTGTGGTCTGCTCCCAGGACTTCGGCTCCACTCTCGCCAGCTGCTCTTGAGGAGCTGTAGCTGCAACCAGGAGGCCATAGCCACTCCTTCCCCCAGCCATGTAACCACCACAGGAGATACCACCACGACAACCCCGTATAGCCCGAGGAGGTAGGGACCCTCGCTCAGGGCTATTCTCCGAAAACCCAACCTCCAAGTCTGCTTCCAAACCATTCGTACCTGGATTTAGGGAGGATGTGGCCTTCGCTGGGTGAAAGCTACCCAGATTTGCTTCAATGACCTTTCCCAAACCCAAGTGGAGCTCTCTCGGCAAAACCTCTTCATGACTGGCCTCTGAATTTGTCTTCTCATTTCGGAAAGTAAGATCCTCAGTATCAACCCGAACATCAACTGGGAATGGGTGAGAAGGTTTTCCTCCACTAAGATTCTTCAGATGAGCCTCACTAGCTGCTAATTGATCCTTACCGAGAGCGCTAAGCCCTTTCCGTGCTCGATTTAGGGCCTTAATCGCTACCTTCTCAAAACCATGGGATGTTTCTGTTAGAGTCTCGCTACCCAGATTTAACTGAGCATCACGCCGCAGATTAGCTGTTGACACGGTGGGAGGGAAGACCCTAGCTGGGGACTTCACCACAGTCTCATGCGAATGAACCGCTACGTCACACAGGGGAGCACCCGTTTGCCCCTCACGAATCACTGAACCTTGCCTGGATCTTGCTTCTTAGCTATACCAAGAAAATCAGTCTTCATCACCAGCGTTGGAGAAGAACCCTAACACGAAAATCAGTCTGCCCGAATTTTCAAATGGTTTATGTTTTATTCAAATTCTTGTGCTTCGAGGAAAGTTTTGAAACGACCTAAGCTTCTTTTTAAAAAAAAAGAATTTTTTTATTCAAAACTTGTATTTTGTTTTAAAGACTTGGCTTTTAGGACTGTAACCGTAGTCTCTTGGGTAATATTTTATATCAAATAAACCTTCGGTAGTACGTTTTACAAAGGTTTTACCCTTGTTTGGGCATTTGGGTTTTCATCCTTTGTGTTAGGACGATTTGGGTAGTGTTCGTGGGCTTTTTACGTGACTCGAAGTTTGGGACGTGACAAACAGTTGCAGGTTTCTTTTGCCACCTTTTAGCTGAGAGGTAATACTCATCAGTGGTGGAGATATGCTAAAAATACGGTGGGGGTCATATGGGCAGCCTTTACAGGAGTTTTTCTGGAGAAATACTTCCTGGCTTCGAAGAGGGACTTATACAGGGAGGAGTTCTATACTCTCACATAAGGGGCGATGGATATTATGCAGTACGAGGCCAGGTTTACGAGCTTATCCCAGTTTGAGCAGGGCTTAAGGCCAGTGATCAGGGAGCGTGTGGTTACAATGGGATTTCGTGTGTTTACAGAGCTGGTAGAGGGAACAGCGAGGGTTGAGAACACTATGACTGAGATTCGAGCTTCCAGAGAGGCCAGGACACCACAGGGTGGGACAGAGGTGTAGTCAGGTGGGCGTTCCAGCAAGAGGCAGAGGTCATCTGGTCCTAGCTTTCATCCATCTAGATTACCACGGCAGTTCTCTGCACCAGCACCATCAGTGGCTTCATCTGGGAGGCCAGAGCAGAGAGAGTTGATTTGCTATCAGTGTAGGCAGCCTGGACATCGTATGGTGGATTGCCCGCAACCGAGGCAGTCTTAGGGTTCATGGATTCAGTCACAAGGGAGGGAGTTACAGATTTGTTATGGATGTGGCCAGCCTGGACATATTCGCAGGAACTATCCCCAGAGAGAGAGTATGCCGAGTACAGTGGGCACACCGGAGGGTTCATTTGTGCATGATCGACAGCAGCATCCCACAGTCCAGACCTCCCAAGTAACAGATAGGGGAACTTCAGTTCGGTCGGTACGGCACCCGACAGCGCCAAGTTCTGGTGAATAGGCCAGGCTGATGCCGAGCAGAGCGTATGCTCTCATAGTTCCCAGTTCTTCGAGGCACCGGTCGTGCCTGATGATGCAGCTATGCCTTCAGTGAGCAGAGGTACTTTCTGAGTGTACAAATTTTTAGCCAGTGTTCTTACTGATGCAAGAGCATTGGATTTTTCTTGTTGCATCTGGTTGGGAGTTGGTGATGGTTTTCGTGGGTGG
>JAULJZ010165675.1:0-25580 GCA_032270985.1 Heliamphora pulchella | reverse complement strand
GCTGGACCGAAACTATGTCAGCTATTTAATTTTACTTGGCATGGTCAGTTGCCTAGATAGTAAAATTAAAAGGAATTATCCTGTCTGGTCTTATGAAGGATAGTGGACGTCCACCCATCGTGGCATGCTATTCTCAGGTTACTAGACTGCTAGCAAATTAATTTTAAAATGGTAGAGGGAACCAAATTAAAATGAATTCAAAGTTTTGTTCATCATAATTAATGATTTTATTTAATTATGTGATTTTCAGGATTAAAATATATTTCAACCTACTCGCTTCAATACTCAAAGAAAACAAACTTATGGGACTAAATTATGTTGACTGGAAATGTAACTTAGATATAGCTTTAACTACAAATGGTATTCCTTTAATACCAGAAAATGTGTCTGTTTCAGAAATAGGTTCTTCCTCGGGGCCGAAAAGCATGAAGAAGAAAAAGATTCAGAAACATGGAGACACATTTTTCAGGGTAGTTAGTGGGCCACAGACTGGTGTGAAAAAATCAAAAGATAGATGTTTTCACTGCAATCAGACTCGATACTGGAAAAAGCTATGTCCACTATTTCTCATAAGGCAGAACAAACAGGGTAATTTTTGTTCACTAGTTGTGGAAACATATTTAGCGGTGTTATCTACCGGTACCTGATGTGTTGATACAGGAGCTACTAATTATGTCTGTAATTCATTGCAAGGGTTCCAAGAAATTCGACAACTTAGTGATGGGGATATTTACCTGCATATGGACAATAATACAAAGGTAACAGCAATTACAGTAGGAGATGTCACTCTTAGTTTTGGTAGAGATCGGGTTTTAATATTAAGAGATTATCTTTATGTACCTGCCATTAGAAGAAACTTAGTTTCTGTTTCTGGATTGGTTAAAGACGGATATTTTATTCATTTTAATAACTCTGTAGTTATTAAGGATAATAAACGGGTTATCTTTTCTGATACATTGGTGGATAATCTTTATATTATTACTCTAATCTCTCTTACACTGCAACTAACTGAAACGAATAATACATCTATATTACCATATAAGAGAAAGTTTTCTTCTTTAATGAATCAAACATTTCTTTGGCACTTATGCTTAAGTCATATTAATCTAAAAAAATAAACAGACTGGTAGCAGATGAACCTTTGAGTTCATTGGAAGTGGAGGCACTTTCAGTCTGTGAATCTTGCTCAGAGGGTAAGATGACCAAGAGGCCATTTTTGGCCAAAGGCTATAGAGTAGAAGAACCGTTGGAGCTGGTTCATTCTGATGTGTGTGGTCCTATGATAATTCGGGCGAGAGGTGACTTTGTGTATTTCACCAGTTTTATTGATGACTACTTAAGGTATGGATATATTTACCTGATGCACCGTAAGTCTGAATGCTTTGAAAAATTTAAAGACTTCAAGGCATAGGCGGAGAAGCGACTGGTAAAAGTATCAAATTACTACGATCCAACCGTGATGGGGAATACCTCTTTGGAGAGTTTAAGGACTACCTGTCATTAAAGGGAATTACATCCCAGTTGACTACACCTGGCACTCCACAGCAGAAAGGTGTAGCAGAAAGAAGGAATAGGACTCTTATGAAAATGGTAAGGTCAATGATGAGTTATTCAGGTTTACCAGATTCGTTTTTGGGACTCTCTTTAGAGACAATGGCTTACATTCTAAACTTGGTACCTTCTAAGTCAGTACCTTCTACACCCACAGAATTGTGGACCGAGAGTAAGCCTAGTTTGAAATACATTCAGATTTGGGGGTGTCTAGCACATGTGCTGAAAGGAAACGCGGGTAAGTTAGAACCAAAGAAGGAAGTCTGTTTCTTTGTGGGATATTCTAGGGGAACGAATGATGGTCTATTTTATAATCCTAAGGATCAGAAGGTCATTATTAGAACCAATGCCCGATTCTTGAAAGAGGATTATACTATGGATCACAGGCCGAATAGCAAAATTATTCTAGAAGAACTGAGAGGAAATACCAGTAGAACGGAAGAGGAACCACAAATCACTGATATTCCATTACCTCGTCGTAATGGGAGGATTATCAGGACAGGTGCAAATCAAGAACAGGGTGCTGATGCACAGGGTTCTGATTTTGCACAGCGTGTTACTGCTAGTACACAGACACAAGTAGTGCCTCGTCGTAGTGGGAGGGTTTTTCATCAACCTGATCGGTATATGTTTTGGGAGAGTCTTTTGACAAGATCTCGACAGAACTGGATACCAAGCCCTATAACTACAATGACGCACTATAAGACAAAGATGCAGATCTTTGGCAAAGGGATATGAATTCTGAGATAGAATCTATGTATTCCAATCATGTCTGGAAACTTGTAGAACCACCTGAAGGGATAAAACCCATTAGATGCAAGTGGATCTACAAGAGGAAGACAGGAGTAGACGGGAAGGTTGAAACCTTCAAAGCTAGGCTTGTTGCTAAAGGGTTCACTCAGAAATAAGGGATCGAGTATGAGGAAACATTTTTGTCGGTAGCCATGCTTAAGTCTATCCAGATTCTTTTATTCATTGCAGCTCATTTCGATTACAAAATCTAGCAAATGGACGTCGAGACAGCTTTCCTTAACGGAAGTCTTGACGAGTGTATCTATATGATACGACCAGACGAATTCATTGCAAAGGGCCAGGAGCACATGTTGTGCAAGCTTATGAGATATATTTATAGACTTAAGCAGGCATCGAGGTCTTGGAACACTCGGTTTGATCAAGCTATAAAATTTTATGATTTTGATCGAAGTCCGAATGAGTCTTGTGTGTACAAGAAGCGTGACGAAAGCGTGGTGATCTTCCTAGTACTTTATGTAGACGATATCCTGCTCATCGAAAATAATGTGGGGATATTATCTACGGTTAAAGTGTAGTTATCTGGGCAGTTCGATATGAAGAACTTAGGAGAAGCCAGTCATATCTTTGGGATCAAGCTTGTGCGAGATCAGAAACAAAGAATGTTGGGCTTATCACAAGCAAAGTATATCAATGATATCCTTGCTCATTTTAGCATGCAAGATTCCAAGAAAGGATTTATCTCTTTCAGTATGGAATCACTCTATCCAAGAATCAGTGTCCTAGGACACTTGATGAGATAGAGAAGTTGAAGGCGGTTCCTTATGCTTTGGCAGTAGGAAGCCTCGTGTATGCTATGCTTTGCACTAGACCCAACATCTTCTTTGTCGTTGGCATGGTTAGCAGATATCAGTCTAATCCAGGGCAGGAGTATTGAACTGCGGTAAAGAATATAATTAAGTACCCGAAAAAGACTAAGAATTATATGTTAGTTTACCAGACAGATAGTCTAATACCTTCGGGGTACGCAGACTCAGATTTCTAGGCAGACATAGTGCTTGCATCAGGAGACAACCTTGCAGATCATTTACAAAGAGCTTACCGACTAAAACTTTTGATAGTCATGTAGAGGGCATAGGAGTCAGATGTATGGCGGTATGGTTTTGAGTATAAGTGGGAGATTGTTAGGGTTGGTACACTGAAAATTATATTTTTAGTATTTAATTTTATTTTTAATAAAATTAATTTTCTATTTTATGAGAATCTTTATGAGTAATGTATGTATATTATTTCTTTGATATGCATGGATATCCAATATTCTGTATAGTATTTAATTTAGTGTGTAGAGTACGGCTTACACACCGAAGACCAGATTTTAAGTTCTTGCAGAATATAAATTTTATGTTCACAGTTTATATGGAAATGGATATACCATTGGTACGGCTGTGGCACAGAGTTTTAGTAAGCCTGTCTTGGTTACGGGGAACAGATAATAGCGTCGTCTATTGTTCCGACTCTCTGTGCCAGTACACTTTGTATGTATTGAACGGAACATTTGGGGTAATTAATTTAGTAAAGCTACTGACCATATAAATTAATTTGCACCCCAAGGTTATTATGAATAGTGCTTATCCTCTTAATCTCGAAATAATTATTGATTTTCATATATTTAATATTCATTATTTTGATTCATTAGATGGTGCGATCTTATATGGGTCTATATTCCCGGTGAGTTAGATAACGGTATTATTTATGTGAAAAATATTAATTATTGACGAAATCCACGTCCCGATGATCGAAATTGACGATACTCCCTTAAGGATGCTTATAAGTTTTGACCGGGCCAAACCCTGCAGATGGATTTAATTATCCGGCGGTCAAATAAGTTAAGCGAAAGGGTTTAAGAAATATCAAGATGCCGATTAAATTAAATTTTTAGTAATTAAATTTAATTGGCGGGTATTGAAAATCTTAACGTGGGAGAAATGGTAAGTATTTAATTATAGGAGCTCAATGCAAGAAGGTCTTGAGATTATGGGTCAGTGTGTAATTATAGTTCTTTAGTGGTGTGAACTGTAATTCAGTATTTTATGAAAATTGCAGAAACCGCTGTTAGTTTTTCATAATTGCAGATACCGTTATATGTCTTTCTTTATTTACAAAAACCGCTGGTGGGTGCTTGTGTTCCACTGGAAGTCTAACTCATAATTACTCCCCAGGTCCCTGTTGTAGCCCTATGTATACGCAGGTAGACTGAATCAGTTTGAGATTGATACATCATATATCAGATAGATCATATCTCATATATTATTATTGAAATATTATTTTTGTCTTTCAAGACTTAAAAAATATATCGGGGTTCTGCCGGTACGAGTTTTCAGAGGATCGTAGCCCACACTACATTCGAGGATCGCGTAAGGGAATACAGTAGAAGATCTGACTGAAGCTTCAACTCGGAATCAAGTCGTAGTTGAAGATTAGATCGACAAGAGGTATTCATCTAAATTAACATTGGTTGCACGGGTTTATTTTTGATCGTTCGACGTCAAAATTTTTATCTGGAGCCCGTTTCGGCGTTTGCCCGTCCAGTTAAATTTTTTATCAATTAATCGTTTTCAAAAACAATGATCTTAACACTTTTACCTCCAACATCGACTGCCTCTAACCATCATAAATGTGCATGCTGTCTGATCCTCAGTTATTGAAACATGAGGGCGTGGTAAATGTACTGAACAGATATGCTGGCTTGGATCCTCCGATTCATCCAAAGATATGTAATTTATCCCAGCTTACCTGGCATGATTCGGTAAGGTGTTAGTCGTTACGTTCGATTTTGGAGCAGTGGATGGTGGCCGAATCACTTTGTTGTCAATGAGATTTTGGATCTCATGACGCAGCCTCATGCACCTATCAGTCAAATGCCAAGGACCTTGATGGAAGGCACAATATTAGGAAGCATAGAATCTCGGCAGCAGCAGATCGAGTGTAGGCATGGGATCTAATGGTTTGATGAGCCCTTTCTCGACGAGTCAATTCAGGGCGGTGGATAAAAAAATGTTGAGGGGAGTAAACACCCTCCTTGGCCTCTGTTGGCTGTTATCTGAATGTTGGGCATTATTGGACTGCTGGACGGAAGAGGATGGGTTCAGCAGGTTTACCTCGTTTGAGCGGGACACAAGGTTGGTGTAGCGGATTGGTTCTGGCTATTTGTGGGGAAAGTCCTTCTAGACTTCTGGCTTGGCTCAGCTTTTTTAATTTATCCAGATTGGATTGCATCTTCTATCTGAATCCCAGCATCAAACAACTGCTCGAATGTAGAGAGTAGCTGCGTAATCAAATAACGCTTCAATGGAAACTGCAGGTTCTTCACTACTATCCTTACTTGTTCTTTCTCAGATGGCCGGTTTGTTATCTTGGTGGCTTTACCCCTCCATCGGGTCAAAAAATCAACAAAAGACTCTCGGTTCTCTTGTTGAGTCGTTTCGAGCTCTCGAGTAGTTATATCCAGTTGGACATTGTAACTATACTGGCTGATAAAAACCGTTGCTATATCTTCTCAAGTTCTAATTTTTGCTATGTCTAGAGAAAGGAACCATTTTTGGGATGTCCCAGAAAGAGATTGGTGAAATAGTTGAGCCTTCAACTGGTCATCAATCCCCATCGGTGAAAGGTACCAACATACATTCGGAGATGAATTCTAGGATCTCCAGTTCCATCGAATTTCTCCATGTCTGGCATTTTAAACTTTTCTAGTAGTTTAGCGTCGGGGAACAAACATAGCCCTCCAACATCTGGCATGTATTCTTTAATTCCTTTTGCCTTTCTAAGGACCTTCTCCATTCGATCAATCTTCTCAATCAACGCAGATTCTCTGGATTGAGCGGTATTTTCTTCCTCAACTAACATCTGACGAGAGTTTTGTGGTAGTGGTGGAACAACTTGCGGTCCATCGGGGACCTGATTGTCGTCCCAAAAATCTTTGGTGTCCTGATTTGTGTCTTCTATTTGTCCATTCGCAACAGGGATACGGGCTTGAATTTCCCGGATCTGTGCCTGACACTGCACTTGAGCCTGGGTCTGCTGTTCTACGGCTCGTTGTATATCAGTGATTGCCCTCATTAGGGCTGTCAGATTCACCTCATTTTTTGCCATCTCAACTGACTGTTCAGGTACCCTACAGAGTCTTCTTGTCACTAATCTTTTCCAGACACGTGCTGACTATACTTTTCTCAGCTCAATGGTAAACTCATAGAGAACACCTAAATTCCAAAAGCAGAGTAACTAGTATCAGACTCTTCCTGGGCAAACATTCTGGCAACAGGTAGCAAATATCTCGATTTTCTAAAACAGTGAATCATGAGCAGATAAACACAAAAACTAACACAATGCCCCTGTTGGGCTCGTGCTGGCGGCATAATAGGATAACCCAAAAACTAGAAAGACGGTTAAGAAGGGGAATCAACTAAATTATAGAGGAAAAGCTCATCTAAAATGGGGAAACGGACAGCACTTCGGTAGGAAAATAGAGCTACGTTGACCAGACTGGTTTGACCTAAAAAATTCTAAGGAAAAACGGACAGCATGACGGTAGGGAAATAACTCTCACGGGTATGACAATGGTTTGAAAGAAACGAGCCTATGTCAAAAAGGGGGGAACCAACGACCCGGGAAGATCCCAAAGGGGAAAGAAACCTCCCTAAAAAAAACAAAACACGGGTATGATCCCGGGAAGAAAACTACAGTAAGAAAAATCGAATGTGGTGAAAAATAAAATCCGGGTAAGAACCCGAATGAAAAGCTAGTCCTAAGCAAAGGATAACATAAAAATCAGGTCAAACCCGAATAAAGAACTAGCCTAAACTTGATCAAAACAATCCTAACAATATACAAACAAAACATACAATGAAAAAAAATACATAATCCTACTAGGGTTAGCAACACCTAATTGGGGGGTTCTAAGTTCACTATATGCAAAAGGTCGGTTTTGGTCAATCGAACAGGGTACCTTCTGAATAGAGCCGGGTATATACCTCACATGCCTGGAGTGGTGCAGGACATGGTCAAACGGTATATCCGAACTCTTTTACTGCACCTATGATGGCGTACAGTCAGTAAGGGTTGCCCGTCTTCCGAACAATCTCCGAAACAGATTAACGTTCAGGGCATCAGGTCGACCAGGAAGGGGGGGTTTGAAGAACAATGCATATGCATGCAAAAAATAAAAATGATAAATTTTATTAAGAACTAATGATACTTTTGAGTCTACCCCTCTTATTTGATTTTAAAAATCGATTCCCAACAGAGTCACCAAAAAATACTGTGGCGTTGGGATTTAGGAATTTTGAAAATGCTTCAAAAATATAGGAATTTAAAGATGTTTGAAAATTGCTTTAACATCTTGAAAGCCAAAATTTGAAAACCCCTTATTTTTTAAAATAGAGTCGCCACTTAGTTTTTGAGAAAAACTAAGAAAAACAAAAATGGCTTACTGATCTTAAAAACGTTAATCATAGAAAGAGGGGTCGGGGGCTAAGGTACGAATTGGAAAAAATGTTAGGCACCCCATTCGCCCAACCGTAATGTTGGCATCTACTAATTATCATTGGTTCTTTAATAAGATTTCTCAAATGCATGCAAATAAAGAAAATAGAAGCAAAGAGAGAACATCTAAAATCAAGTATGAAAAATACATAATATATGTACATAGCACTCTAAATTAAAACAAATAAAATGGTAAAATCCTAAATTCTAAGACATGCAATTTCTAATTAAAAGGATACATGGAACACTCACATATGCATTATTCATAGAAAATAACCTAATCTATCATGTTTTAAATAAAAGAGTAAAAACATACTAGAAATTGTTAAAACTATCTAAACATGGGTTACTAACAAGAAATAAATCAAACTATCATAAATATGATTTCAAATAAAGAAACTAAAATATACATATCACCAAAATGAACAAGGTTATCATTAACATGGTAAAAAAAAATTAAAAAATGCATAAAAGATCCTATGAAAAGAAAGTTACAAAAGAAGCTTATACTTAAAAAGAAAAATATTAGAAAATACTATAAATAAAAGAACAATCTAACTATTCATATTTTATATTTTAAGCAAAGCAAAAAGAAATAAAAGAAATAAAATGAATAAATGAGTTTCAATTATCAAAAGACGTTTTGTGATTTTTTTTTTTGTTTAATGATATGAAAGAAAACTAAGTGTTATAAAAAAGAAAACAAAGTTATAGAAAAAGAAGAAGAAAATTGTGCTTTATACTAAATACTAATATTAAGAAAAAAGAAATACTAATCAAATTAATACTAAAAGAAAAAAAAATTGAATATTATAAGAAAATTTAAAGTTAGTAATGAGAAGAAAATATTAAAAGAAGAAATTATACTAATATAAAGAGAAGAAAAAGAAAATGGAGAATAAATATTAGTAAAGGAGTATTAAACTAATATTATAAGAAAAGAAAAAGAAAGAAAATGGTGCATTAAAAGAAAATCAAAGTTACATTACAAGGAAAATGAAAAAAATAAAATAAAATGCTACGAAGAAAAATTACACTACTATTAAAGAAAAGAAAATAAACTAGAACATTATTAAAGAAAAATTAGACTAATTAAAGGAAAATAAAATAAAATAAAAAGCTAGAAAATTAAATTTATACTAAAAAGATAAAAGAAATTAAAATAACTAATGAAAGAAATTAAAATTACTACACTAAAAGAGGAAGAAAAAGGAAAAGAAAATTAAATATAATAATAAAGAAAATTAAATTAATACTAAAAAGATAAAAGGAATTAATTACAACTATCCAATTTATATGTGAAATGTGGTATTAATTACTACATTCACTAGGTGATTACTATAACAATTAACAATATTATTAAGTTGTGATTGTCAAAATATGTTAACACCATTTAATGAATTAATTAAAGATAATGTGTTTAGTGTGGTGCGTGAATTAAGGAATTAATTAAAGATACTAAACTTAAGGAAGCAAATTAAATAAGAAACAAGATTAATTATACGAATGAAAGAAATGTATGAATTGAAAATTGAATTTAACCCGATCATCCTAAAAGAGAAAAAATAAGGTTTGAAGGATCGGGGATCCAAACGAATTACCTAAATTGCCGGGGAATCCTTAAGTTGGGAATGTAGTTCGATAGGCCAATCCTCGGATGGTGATCCAAGTAAGGTTTCAAATGTAGGTGGAGGTTCGGGACTCGGTATTTCAGCAGGGTTTCGGTGTCGGGGCTCAGAATTGCTCGACAACTCGGCAGAACTTCACTCTCAAAACCTCACACTCATTTTCTGTCCTCAAAAACGTACAAGAGGTACGGTATTTATAGAGTTCTTCAGCCAATGAAATATTGCCACATTTTAGGAACATGTTAGACCATTTGGAGTTGGCGGCCGCCACAATGAGAGTTGGCGGTCGCCATGCTTTTGAAAGGTTCCACAAAATTCTATGGCGGTCGCCATGATGGGAGTTGGCGGTCGCCATGATGAGAGTAGGCAATCGCCACTTTTGACTAAGATTTCTACAAAGTTCTATGGCGGTCGTCGTGATGGAAGTTGGCGGTCACCTTACTTGGGCAGCAAGTTTCGATGGCTCGTCAAAATTTCATTAGTTTGAAGGTTTCAATTTCAAATACCGAGCTTGGATCACTTCCTGAGAATCGAACTGAAGCACTATTCCACCTGTTTTCATCATCAGATTCACCTAAGATTAGGCGGTGTCAAATTGGGGTGTCTACACCTGTGCCTTGGCAGCTGCCCGTGCCTCCTGCTCAGCAACTCGGCGAGAGGCACGCTCCGCCTCGCGAGCAAGGGCACCCATAGCCCCTATAGAGGACTGGGAGATAATGGTCCCCCTAGCAAGAATGGTCCCCATGGAGGAGCTCCTAGCAGCGGAGGGGCCTTGTCGTACCCCCAAATCATCATCTCCATGGCCCTGGCCCGCTATGAAGAGGAAAGAAATCACAAACAATAGGGTGAACATTGTGTGAATGCTAAGAAGCAAAAACAAGCAAGAAGAAGCAAGAGAGAGTTTGAGAGCATAAGGGAGCTAGAGAGAGAGAGTGAGAAGTGAGAAATGAACTTTCCCCGCGCGGCTTGGAGGCTGTATGCGTGCCTGGAGTTGGCGGTTGCCTACTCCAATGTGAGCGACTGCCATGTATTTGAAAAGACACATGGCGACCGCCATGTCTAAAGGGTTTTAAGTGAGTGGCGGCCATGTCAGAGGGATTTGGGCTTGGCGACCCCCAGGTTCTCAACAATCACACCACCTGTCAACGGTCCTATCACCGGTTTAGGGTTTTTGAGCTGTTTTAGGGTTTTTATTGATGTTTACTATTATTGTTTGTGTTATTTAGTGTTTTATTTTTATTTATAAAATATTTTATTTAGCAAAAATGGTTTCAAAAACTAAAAGATAAATAAATAAAATAAAATAAAATAATTTTTCTTATTTTGTGTGTGAGTTTTTCTATAAAAAAATTTAAGAAATCATGTGTCTAGAATTTTCTTTAACTTACAATTTTTATTCCAAAAATAATTTTGTGTTACCCTTATCCGTCCGATAAATTTAGTTAAAAGTCGTAACTTGGTTTTTAATTATTTTTATTTTGCTTTCGATTTAAAAGTCGTAACTTGGCTTTTAATTATTGTTATCTCACTTCCGATAAGTTTAGTTAAAAGTCGTAACATGGCTTTTAATTATTTTTTTTTCGCTTTCGATTTAAAAGTTGTAACTTGGCTTTTAATTATTTTTATCTCGCTTCCAATAAATTTTGTTAAAAGTCGTAACTTGACTTTTAATTATTTTTATCCCGTTCTCATCCCAAAATTGTAAAGTCTTGACTCGACCGATCAATTGCCTTCCCGGTTAAGATAATTTTTTGGATCCTAACTCGATCCTTTTAGTTATCTTATCCCTAGCCAAGTCCTTTGATCTTGACTCGATCTTTGACTTATTTATTTGTGCTCCTTTTAGATCTTGGCTCAATATTTAGCATATGCCTACATCATACCAGCATCTGCATCATATTTCTTATCTTGCATCCTTGCATTTTGTCTCGGAAACTACGTTTTGGTCAGATCCCTAGAGAAGGGGTACGTAGGCAGCTCGATCAAAATTCAAGTACGGCCAACATCATATGCATGCTTGTGTGTTTGTGGCCTAAGATTGACGGCTTGGTCAAATGGTTGTTGTCTCTGGATCTTTGATATAACTTGTATCACGCGTTGCTTTGCAAGTTATATAAAGAGGGGCAACTGTAGACACCCCAAATTTAACCTCGCCGAATCTTAGGAGAATCCGATGATGAAAACAGTTGGAATGGTGCCTCAGTACAATTCTCGAGAAATGATCCAAGCTTGGTATTTGAACCCAAAGCTTTCAAACCAATGAAATTACGTTGAACCACCAATAACTTACTACGCAAGTCATTCCCAATGTGGCAACCGCCATGTTCATTGTGCCGATCGTCAATAGAATCTCTTGGAAACCCTAGCCAAAAGTGACGACCACCACCTTCAACCTGGTGACCGCCAACTCGCAATGTGGTGACCGCCAATAGAACCTTTTGGAAGCATCTTTGAACATGGCGACCGCCACCTCCAACCTGGCGACCGCCAACTCCAAATGGCCCGACAAGTCCCAAAACGTGACAGCATCTCATTGGTTGAAGAATTCTATAAATACCGTACCCCAGTGTACGGTTTTAGGACAGAATTTTAGAGAGAGGTTTAGTGAGAGAAGCTCTACCGAGTCGTCGAGTAATTTCGAGCCCCGACGCCGAAACCCTGCCAAAATATCGAGATTCAAACCTCCGACGCCTACATTAAAACCCTAGCTTGATCACCATCCGAGGATTGGACTGTTAAAGTGCATTCCCCGACTTGAGGATTTCTTAGCGATCCAGGTACTTTGCTTGGATCCCCGGTCCTTCTAACTCCACTTTCTACCACTTTAGAGTGATCGGGTTAATTTAATTGTTTCATCTTTATTATGTTTTTGCATTACTTATAGTTGCTTCCTTTATGTATGAATTCAATTTTTAGCTTATTTAACTTACTTGTTTTGTTTATTTGCTCACTTACATTTAAGCTTATTAAATTATCATTAAATAGTGCTAATTTAATTTAGCTGTACGACTAACGATGTCGTTATTGTTATAATTATGCACTTACATGAAAATGATTGTAATTATCAATATTACGCCCATTTAATTCTAGTATTTCATTTCTTCTCTTTTTTTTTCTTTTTATGTTAATTTAATGTTATAGCATTTATTTTCTTTTTTTTTTCTTTTAGTTAGTCTAATTTTTCTTTTACTAGCATCATACTTCATTTTCTTTTCCTTTCTTGTAATATTAATTTAATACTTCATGTTATTTTCTTTTTAACTTAATATTTTTTTTCTAACTTTCATTTTTCATTTCTTTTTTTTTCTTTCAATATTAGTGTAATTTTTTTTTCTAGTAATTTATTTTCTTAGCTTTATTTTTGTTTTAATGTTCTATTCTATTTTCTTTTCTTACCTTTTAATGTTAGTTTAAAAATCTCTTCACTAGCATTGTTTTCTACTAGCAATTATTTTTTCTTCTTTTTTTTCTCTCAATATTAGTGTAATTTCTCTTTTAGCACTTATTTTATCTTCTTCTTTTTTCATTTCATTAAACCCAAAAATTATAAAAAGATTCTTAAGCTATATTTTTAAAAGTGTAACTTCCTTCTCCTTTGTTCTCTTTTCTTTTCATTTTCTTTTATCTTTTCTTTTCTTTTCATTTTCTTTTATCTCTTTTAAAATATAAAAGTTAATAGCTAGGTTTCTTTTTTATTAGTTTAATAGTATTTTCTAAACTTTTTATCTTTAACTCAATCTTTTTTGTACACTTTTTATTAATATGTCCATTTTTTTAGCATATTTAATGTTAGCAAATTCTTTTTAGCATTTTCTTTTATTTAAAATTATGCTAGTTTAGGTAGTTTAAACAATATTGCATGTGGTGTGTTCTATGTATCTTTCAGCTAAAAATTGCATACCGTAGGACTTACGATTTTTCTTTTGATACTCGTTTTATTTGGCGTTCTATATACGTATGTTATGTATTTTTTGTATTTGATTTTGGACGTTTTCTCTTTGCCTCCATTTTTTTTATTTGTATGCATTTGAAAAATCATATTAAAGGATCAATGATGATTAGTAGAAGCCAACCTTACTGTTGAGCGAACGGGGTGCCTAACACCTTCCCCGATTCGTACCTTAGCCCCCGAAACCTCTTTTTCTGGTTAAATATTTTAAAGATCAGTAACCATTTTTGTATTTCTTATTTTTTTTCAAAAACTAAGTGACGACTCTATTTTCAACAAAAAATAAATTTTTAAAATTTGACTTTCAAGGTGTTAAAATATTTTTTTTCAAACATCTTTGAACTCTTTTATTTTTAAACATTTTTCAAAAAATTCCAAAATCCCGGCGCCACAAGCGTGCTTGTCATTGTGGATCAAGGAGAATGATTTGGTCGGCGACGAGAATGGTCTAGATCCAGATTTAGTTGCACTACGACAGCGACAGCGACAGCGGGTTGAGTGGTCGGCGACAGAGATGATTGAGGGCGGCGACGACGACGAAGACAACTGAGAGCGGCGACAGTGACGGCGACGGCGTCCCCAGCGGCAAGGGCGGCGGCGCTGGGTTTTCTCCTTGACTGAGAGATAGAGACAGAGGAGAGAGATAGGTTTGATGCTGAGAATAAGATGCAACGGGGGTAATTTTGTCAAGAACGATTACCCAATTTTAAAAATAGGACTTGATCGAATATTAAAAAAGTGATTGGGACTTAATGGAATACAAATCTCCTAAATGGGACTTCTAATTAATTATCTCTAAATTATTTATTACTATTTTAAGGAAGCAAATATAGTTTAATAATGATATAGATTGGATCAGTTGGACTAACGGTTACACACCATTTATTGTAAGCTTATATATTTTTATTTTTATTAACAATGAGTATGTTGGGGATTAGAACACGATCACTAATTCCGCCCAAGATCAACCACGATCACACAAATCACGAAATAAAAACAAAGAAGAGAGAAAGAGACAATTCAAGCACAAACACAAGGTTTACGTGGTTCGGCAATCTGTGCCTACATCTACGGGATCACATATTTTCAATATATGATTGGAGATTACAAATGAGAGAATGTTCTGGGAGAGAGATTACAGAATATCACAGAAGAACAAAAGACTAAAATTTGACGGCTGCTGCAATCTTAGCAGCATATAAAGGCATCCCCGCATAGACCGATCGATCCGTCTATGATCGATCGATCGGTCTACCATTAAAAATGGTTTTTCTTCACATTTGCCTCAACAATTCTTCCACTTGAAGTAAAATCACTCCAAGCCTTGAGAAATCCCACCAAACTTATCAACACCTTGAAACCACCAACACAACCAATCAACCTTGTGTGACCCAACCTCCTGTCTTCTATCTCTGAAGACCAACTGACGCCGAGCACAGCTTCAGTTTGTCAGTGTTGACGCCTTTTGTCAACATATCATTTGGATTCTTCGCCCCGCTAATCTTCTCCAGATTCAACTGACTGTTGTCTAGTAACGAGCGAATGAAGTGATACCGCAGCTGTATGTGCTTCATCCTGTAATGAAATGCTTGGTTTTTTACAAGAAATATAGCACTCTAGCTATCACTGTAGAGCGTCCCTCTATCAACCTTCTTACCCAACTCATCTAAAAGACCCTGTAACCATTTCGTCTCCTTTCTAGTCTTTGTTACTGTAACATACTCTGCCTCTGTAGTAGAGAGTGCCACAATCTTCTGCAGCTTTGAAGCCCAGCTCACTGCTGTGCCCCCAAAGTGTAGAAAAATCCAGTGGTGCTCTTCCTACTGTCAACATCGCCTACTAAGTTCGCATCTACGTAGCCCTGCAGTTTCAGTCCTATCCTTGTGAAACATAAAGACGTCTCTATAGTCCCCTTCAAATATCTCATAATCCATTTGACAGCACCCCAATGCTGCTTCCCTGGATTGCTCATGTATCTGTTGACTACTCCCACTGCATGTGTGATATCTGGTCTAGTATAGACCATAGCATACATTAGGCTACTAATAGCCGATGCATAAGGAACCTTGCTCATGTACTCCTGCTCCTGCTCTGTCCTTGGAAATTGATCCTTAGTTAGCTTGAAATGGCTAACTAAGGGTGTACTAACATGTTTAACGCCATCCATGTTGAACCTGCTCAGCACCTTCTTCACATATTCTTCCTAAGATAGTCTCATGGTTCCTACAGCTCTGTCTCTGACTATCCTCATCCCAAAGATTTGCTTGGCAGCTCCCAAATCCTTCATGGTAAATTATTTTGACAACTATTTTTTTAACTTGTTGATCTCCTCGATGCACGGCCCGACAACGAGCATATCATCTACATACAGTAGCAGAATGATAAATGAGCTGTCAAAACTCTTGACATAATAGCAATGATTTGCCTCCAGCCTGGTAAACCCGGTACCCTGCATGATGCTATCAAACTTCTTGTACCACTGCCTTAGAGCTTATTTTAGACCACACAAGCTCTTCTTCAATTTGCAAATCATATCTTCTTTGCCTTTCACTGTAAATCCCTCAAGCTGATGCATGTACATGTCTTGTTCTAATTCACTATGAAGAAACGCAATCTTGACATCCAACTGCTCCAGAAATAGATCCTCTGTAGCTATAATTCCCAGTACTATTCTGATCGTTGCCAACTTCACAACCGGGGAGAAGATTTCAGTGAAGTCAACTCCTTTCTTCTGCTGAAATTCCTTGACAACCAACCTTGCCATATAGCGCCTGCTACCGTCATGTCCTTCCTTCACTTTGTATACCCACTTGTTATGCAAAGCCTTCTTTCCAGCTGGTAATCTAGTCAGCTCCCATGTTCGGTTTGTCAGCAGAGAATTCATCTCATCTTTCATTGCTGACTCCCACTTCATTGAACTCTCGGTCTGTAAGGCTTCTACATAACTCTCTGGCTCACCACAGTCAGTGAGCAGAATGTAGAACATGAACGGTGAAAACAGCTATGGCAGTCTGATGTTCCTAGAAGACCTCCTAACTACTATCACTGGTGTACTGTGTTCCACCTGTGGGTTCACATTCTCCTTGTCTTCCTCATTCTCATTCAGTTTGGCTCCCTCAGAAATGTCATCCAAGTCAATGAACTCGAATTTTTTCGTCTCTGGCAACACATGTTCATTAAAAATCACATGTTCATTAAAAATCACATCCTGCTTCTGATGATCTTTCAATTTTTTTCATCCCAAAATCGGTAGCCAAACTCATCATCTCCATAACTAATGAAATAACATTTCCTAGACTTTGGTTGTAACTTACTTCTAGCATCAGAATCAACATGAGCATATGACGTGCAACCAAAGACTTTCAGAAAAGATAAATTCACCTCTTTTCTACTCCAGACCTCCTCTGGAATTCTGAATCCCAATGGTACTGACGGTCCTCAATTCAGAAGGCAGATTGCTATGTTCACTACATCATCCCAAAAGTAGCTGGATAGCCCAGAATGCAGTCTCATGCTTCTGGCTCTCTTATTTAGTGTCCGATTCATCCGCTCAGCCACACCATTCTACTGTGACATTCCTGGAATGGTCTTTTCCCACCTAATTCCACTAGCTACGCAAAAATTTCTAAATCTCCTGTCTGTATATTCACCTCCATTGTTTGACCTCAGACACTTCAGCTTCAATCCAGTCTCAATCTCAACTAGGGCCTTCCACTTCTTAAAAGTTTCAAATACATCAGACTTGTGTTTCAGAAAATAGACCCATACCTTTCTGTTGGAGTTGTCAATAAATGTCACATAATACCGCTAGCCTCTAAGAGATGCAACTGGAGAAGAACCCCACAAATCTGTGTGTACCAACTCTAGCCTGTCTGGCTTTGGTGTCCTGTCGCCTTTTAAAAAGTTGACCCTCCTTTGCTTCCCGAAAATGCAACCCTCATACAAATCAAATTTCACAGACTTCAAACCCGGTAACTTACCCTTCAACTGTAAAATTTTCATCCCTTTCTCACTCATGCGCCCCAGCCTCTGATGCTATAAGCTCGTGTCTGAACCGTTATCTTCCAATGCCACTATATCCCTTGTACTAGTAGTCATGTATAGGGTACCTGTCTTCGGTCCTCGAGCCACTACTATAGCTCATTTGATGACTTTTCACGTGCCGCCAACAAAGGTAACTGAATAACCTTCAGCATCTAATTATCCAACTAAAATTAAATTTTTCATCAGTTTAGGTACATGCCGTACCTTCTATATCTTTCACACTGACCTGTTCTGCACTCTGATTCTGACGTCGCTTGTATCCACGATGTCTAAAGTCTCCCCGTCTGCCAAATATACCTTGTCGAAATCATCAGAAATATAATTTTCCATAATCTCTTGGTGTGCCGTCGTGTGAAAGGATGCTCCTGAATCTAACACCCAAGAATCTATAGGGCTATCAACCGATAGGAGCAAGGCATCCTGAACGTTCTATGTCATAGCATTGGCTGACTCACCGTCAGCCTTCTTATTCTACTCTCTACAGTTCTTCTTGATATAACCAGTCTTGTCACAACTCCAGTATTCAGTTTGCTATCCTAACTTGGACTTGCTTCTGCCTCTTCTGGACTTAGACCTGCTCATGTTTTGATTCCTGTCATTACCTTTATCTCGTGCTTCAACATTTAATACCGTACCGGTATTCGACCCCGAATTAGATATCTCACCTGAATCCCTCCTGCGAACCTCCTCGCTTAATATCAAATCCCTAACATCGTCGTACTTTAGTTTATTCTTGTCAATAGAATTACTCATTGCCGTTTTCATAGCCTCCCAACTGTTTAGCAATGAGGCCAACACAATCAAGGCCCTGACTTCATCATCAAAACTAATATCCACTGAAGATAGTTGATTCATGATGGTATTGAATTCGTTTAAGTGTTGTGCAACGGGTGTACCCTCAGCCATCTTTAGGTTAAAGAGTTTCTTCATGAGGTGTACCTTATTATTTGCTGACGGCGTCCTATACATACTTGACAATGCCGCCATCATATCCGCCATAGCCTTTTCCTTGATTACATTGTGCGCCACCGACCGGGACAACGTTAATCTGATGACTCCCAGCACCTGTCTGTCAAGTAAGGCCCAATTCTCAGCCTTCATGCCCTCTGGTTTGGACCCCAAGAGAGGCAAGTGTAGCTTCTTTCCATACAAATAGTCTTCTATCTGTATTCTCCAATAACCGAAGTTCGTACCATCGAACTTCTCGATTCCTATCGATCTGTCTTCTTCTACCATGTGTGTTCGCCAACCTCCTAACCGAAGCTCTGATACCAGCTGTTGGGGATTAGAACACGATCACTAATTTCGTCCAAGATCAACCACGATCACACAAATCGCAGAATAAAAATGAAAAAGAGAGAAAGTGACAATCCAAGCACAAATACAAGGTTTACGTGGTTCGGTAATCTGTGCATACGTCCACGGGATCACTCACTTTCACTATATGATTGGAGATTACAAAGAAAAGGAAGTTTTGGGAGAGAGATTACAGAATATCACAGAAGAACAAAAGATCAAAACTTGATGGCTGCTGCAACCCTAGCAGCTTATAAAGGTATCTCCGCATAGACCGATCGATCGGTCTCATAGACGGATCTATCGGTCTAAAGACGGATCGATCGGTCTATAAAGCGGTCTTTTACTACTCTCGGTTTCTCACCTGCAGACACCACCGATCGATCGGTCTTACCACCAATCGATCAGTTTACCATTAAAAATAGTTTTTCTTCACATTTGGCTCAACAGAGTACACAAGGCATGTTTTAAAGTGTTTTATGTTTAAAATGTAGAGTTTTTAACCATTCTTTTCTTGTATTCTATTTTTTTAAGGTTTTCTTGGTCTATTTTTATAAATTTTATAATAGAATATACTATAAGTTTTAAGAAATCTTATAATTGATTGGATTTGATCTAAAATTTCTTATGATGAAGGTGAATGTGTTCTCAATTAGATTACATAATCATGCTATTTTTTTTATATTTCGTGTTAGTATTTGTTTATTTGTTTGTTTTATACATATGAAGAGTTTAAGATCATTTTTATAATCTATGCCAAATCTTATAATTCTGAATTTGATTCAATTCACAAGTCATAAAATTAGGATTTTGATTCATAATTTGACAACTATTCTCCTCAGAAGCTTGGTATGCAATGCCTTAGCAAATGAAATATGCTATTAATATTTTATTTGCAATGTGTTTTTTGTATTTTAGCACCGATCCATATATGATGTTGTGGGGTTTTAGAAAATCTTATAACATGGTGTTTTGGTACACAAGAATAGGGTAAAATGGAATGATCATTCCATCTTTATATTTTGTTTCCCACGTTTGGTATGCATTATTAATTTGGGAATGAGTATTCCCATGGAGTAACTATTCTAACAGAAAGTATGAATATTCATTCCTTCAGATAACCTAAAGAATATGCATTCCTTTTTGTGAGACCCAGTTCCGCTTCATTTTCATAACGTTATAGAACGGCATGTGTTTATATGTGTCATGCATGCGTGGGTTTGGTCTTACTTCTTTTGTTCAGGTTTTCACCAAGCGATGGCCGCTCGAGCGGTGCTCTGTCCACTCGAGCAGGTTGATGGCTGAGAGTGGAGTCGCTCGAGCGGATTGAGCGGATCTTTGTTTGCTCAAGCGGGTGGGTGGCCGAGAGTTGGGTCGGTGGGGGACCGCTCGAGCGGATCCCTGTGAGCTCAAGAGGACTACCGTGCGTGAGATTTTTATAAAACAACCTATGCTTTGGTTTTTAAACCAAAACTTCTTTTGTAAGCTACCTTCTCTCTCTCCACCAAGAACTCTCAAAACCTCTACATTCTCTCTAGCTTTATGCTTGGTTCGGGTTCGGATCTTAGTGTTCTGGTAGTCGATCCTTGATCTCCTCACCGTGGATTTCGCGTTCAGCCGAACGAATTTGTGTTTTGGCGACTTTGATTTCTCGTTGGAGTCTAAAGCTTCGAGTTCTAACTCACCAAGGTAGAATCTTAGACTATCTTGTCTTAAAAGGGGCGCTACGTGGAGTTTTAAGTCTTTTACTGTTTTAAAATGCATTAAATATCGAATCTCATGTTTAAGCCGTGTTTGGGTGGTTAAAAAGCATGTTATGCACTTTTGTGATTTATTATGACTTTGGGAAATGTATATGTTCATGTTGTTTTCGAAAAGAGGAATTTTGAAAACCAGAAGGATTTATGTAAATGTTAGCGAAAACCTAATCTTAAAGGTTTGGAGCTAATCCTTGGGGTTGAGCCTTATTTTAACGTTGGTTGGTCTCCATGATTAGATGGATGATGTTGAAACATGTTTTTTGATGTTTGTACATAGTCATGTGCATGTAAACTCGATTGATTCATGCATAATGAGGGGTGATTATTCGTCGTGCGGTGAAAGCCCGTGAAGATATGCATAATGAGGGGTGATTGTTTGTCTTGCGGTGAAAGCTCGTAAAGATTTGCATAATGAGGGGTGATTATTCGTCCTGTAGTGAAAGCCCGAGAAGATTTGCATAATGAGATAAAGATCGGGGTTCTACGGTGAAAGCTCGTGAAGATGCACGCGTTGCATGTTTTGCATGTGGTTATTACAAAATCTTGTTTGAGGCTCGCGCGAGTCGAAATATTATTATTACATTTGTGATAGCATGTTCTGCTTTTACTTCATGCTAATATGTTTTCTATTGAGCCTCGGCTCACGGTGTGGGATTTGAAAACCTTTTTCAGGTACACTTGATCATGCGAGATGATCTAGAGAAGCCGGGGGGTGGCGGAAGACTTTTCTAAGTTTTTCTTTTGTTTGAACCATGTTTGGGATGTATATTGTTTGAGAACAAAAAAATTGTACTGTAAGCCGTGGGGTGTTTATTGTTTTTATGCATGCATCTTGTATGATCCGTGAGAGGAACCTTGGGTTCGTTGTTGATTTTCGTTTCCATATGCTTAGATGTTTGCCTATGGGTTTCGACTCTTTATTAGGTTCTTTTCGAGTTGATAGGGTGATTTCCTTATCACATAAACTTTTTATCCCTAGTATATAGTTTGTTCGAACCCTAGTTCAAAGAATGAGATTTTTTAGGTGTATTTTTTAGACTTGAAAAGATTTTCTGGTTTTGGCTTGAAAATCTCTCAGGTGTCTCACCGCTCGAGGGGTGGGGAATCCGCTCGAGCAGACAGCCGCTGTGTGGAAAAGTTGGATTTTGTTTTAAAATGAGGTTTTTGGTTGAAGAAGATTGGGGGTACCCTTTTTAATTTAAAATGACATATTTTGTTAATTGTTTTACAAATAAAATTCTATTTTTATTTTGTTTTCCATGGAGTATTATCATGGAAAATCAGGGAGTTACACTTTCTGTTAAAGTTTTTCTTTATTTGTATTAAGGGTATTTGTGTCATTGTGGCGTATGTTCATTTAATATAAATAGATGTCAGGGAGAGAGGACTGATTAGCTCTCCAAACCCTAATTTCTTTTCCTCATCTTTTCTCTTTTTATTCTCCAAAAACCTAAAGCTACTTTCTTTATACTTTCACTTGGCATCAGAGAAAATATCTAATCCTAGAACTGTTCTTATTATTTCGAAATGCACAGTGAGGTAGAAACAGTGTACTGACGTCATCTATCGTATGATAACGTCAACATAACGCCACCAGCTATAAAGATCTTGAATCTCCTTGATCTGAAGTTGCGAAGCCTCAATCTCCTTGATCTGAAGTCACAATGCCTCAAATCTCCTCGATCTAAAGTCGCGACGCCTCGAATCTTCTTGATCTAAAGTTGCGATGCCTTGAATCATCTCGATCTAAAGTCGCGAAACCTCGAATACACTCGATCTGAAGTCATGATTCCCTTTTTGTGAGTTTCGATCAAGTTTCGAAACCCTAGAGTCGCGATTTGTGCTTCATATTCGTCTGTTATATTTCGAGTTCTACTCATTTAAATCAGTTCAAACTAATTTTTTATGAAAGATAACATCAAAATCTAGGTCTAGATATAAAGAACACACTTAGATCAAGTTTTCATATTTAATTGTGATATTTCAAAATTCGAAGCAGAAAGTTTAAAATGCTCAAAAATCAGGCCTTTAAGAGTTCTAACCTCCTAACTCATGGTATGTCAACATATGGTCCTTATTCTTTGCATGCATGTGTTTTAGACTCAAATATCATTGTTCCAGAACTTATAGAAATTACACATCTCATGAGTACAAATATACAAATACATCTCCTATCATAAAATCATGAACAACTCCTATATTCTCACCACGACGCCTTTTTGATCAATGTTTTGATTCTTGTTTTTTGTTGTGTTTTAAGAGATGTGTTGAGAGGAGTTTGGGATAAGTTTATTCAGAGAGAATAGAGATTTCTCTTACCTTGAAAATTGATCTCTAGGTGGAAGGGTGAAAGTAAGGCTCTAGGGACCTCCTTATCTTCTTCTTCTTCTTCTTCTTCTAGCTTCTCCTCCTTCCGTCTTCTTCTTTCTTCCTTCTTCTTCTCTTGGATCACTTCAGAATTTTCTGGTCTCTCCCTCTCTCTCTAATGACTGAATATGATGGTGGTGGAGGGTGGTTTTTATAAAGCCTCATGGTGGTGGTGGTGATGGTGGTGGTAGAAGAGATGTAAGGCATGCACAAAATTTAATTGGTGAAGGCAATAGGTGGTATGTGATGTGTAAGAGAGGGAAATGGGATTTCAGCCATGGGGTGTTGGAGAACACAAAAATTTGATCTCCCATTATTTAATTAAATTATTGATAATTTTATGATGTATTTATACTACATTATCTAAGAAAAGGCTTTAAAAGTTAATGTATATTTTAAGTCTTCTTTCTTACAAAAATGAATTATTTTAATAAATTTATGATTAGTTTATTATTTTATAGTTTATTATAATTTTGACATCATTTGATTAATTGTGTGTAGGCACACTATTCAAATTAAACTCTTTTGACAAAATGTGTCATTTTGGCTTTATTTGGTGTGTAAATATTTTAATAATGATTTGTTTACTTTTGTAGATATAAAATTTTATAGTAGTAATATTAATTGTTTAAATATTTTAGGGTCATAATGATACTTGATTTATATTTATTTTTTTTAATTTTTAGCATAAAATGCAAAAATAAGATTTTTGGCACAATTTCCTAGGTAAAACCGGTTATAGAGGGGTATTTTTGTCATTTTGCTTTATTTTTGTCTTTTAGTCCTTGTTTTGATTTAAAATATTGAGTTAAGAATATACATGTATCAAATTTTGTTCTTTTTTGAGATTTGATGTATTAAGTTTTTAACTAATTTAATTCAATTCTCATAAAAGATATATTTTATATTAGTTTACTTTATCTATGAGATTTGGTGTGCATATATATGTGCATGTGCATTGATGGCATTTTGGAGGTTTTTTATTTTTATAATGTATTATAATGTCTTGAAAGTTGAAATTTGATTTGATTTGATTTGATTTAAAATATTATATAATATTTTATTTATTATAATATTTTGGCACATACTCTTAGGTAGTCTTACACACATACAAGGATGTGAAATATCTTAGGGACTTTTGTGTAATTATAAGGTTGTGAGGGACTTGTGTGTAATTATTAAAACTTACTATGAATTTTGGAGTCTTAAGCTGAAAGTGAGTTATCTTGAAGATTTGGGATTAAAGTGCAATTATTGGAAGTTACGGGGTTTTAAGTTTTTGAATATAATTTTTTTTCCAAGTTCGGGCTTGTACTTGATTCTCTTATTCTTTGCATTTAGAATTCAGGTTTTACTGTTTTATGGAAATAAATATAAATTGTTGGGCTTGAAAGATTACGAGACTAGGTTAGCATTTCTTAAAAAGAGTTTGGGGTCCGGAGTTTTATTTCTAGGTTGCTAGCTTAGGGTTTTGAATTAGTGTCTTAGAGTAAGTTAATGATCTCCGAGATTATAAGGCTTTCTTTTCGTACTAAGAGTTTTTCCTCTTGAGTATTAGGTTTTTTAGGGTTTTTTGATCGAATTAAGGTTTCTGGTTGAACAACGTTTTTTCTTACCCTTTTAGTGACCTAAGATCTCTTGGACTAACTGTTACCAATACTAGGGCTTAAATCTGGTCGTTACAATTAGGGTCTGAACCGGGTCGTTACAACTAGAGAGCACCATGGCGGCTACTCATTTTAGTGGGCAGTTGTGTTTTCCTTCTTTTACTAGTTTGAGGCCAAGTGTCCTCATTTTGGTACACCTATCTTTTGTTAGGTAACTAACCGCTCGACAAAACCTTTATTCGACATAGTTAATGTAAGGTCCTATCTCGATAGGAGTTATAAAAGCATCCTCATTTTGCTCGACAGAGTATAAGTTTCCCTGTCAATAAGTTTTTGCAAAATATGGTGTAAACACATATATAATCAATACTTTTTCAGCATAGTGCATGATGTGCCCATGAGAGGTAGCTCACTATTATGCTCTCAATGGACTTGGCACTCGAATATTCTTTTATGATCGAATTGTCCAGTATGTTTTAGTTTATTTTTTTAAAAAAATAGGCTATATACATTCATAAATATGTAAAGAACAATTATATACATAATTGGTGACATAAGGGGGTAAAATGAGGTCAAGGAACCAAATATTGCCCCTGTCTCATTTGTTGTCCGAAGTTTAAAAAAGTTTATACATAACAAGACAAAGACATGTAAGAGTGGAGTGGAGCGGAGAAAATTGTGTTTAAAAAGTCGTTGTTTGAAGGTCTAAAGTGTCTCGTGGCTCTGAAGTGGCAATGCATCCTGAAATCTTCCCTCGCATCACAAATTGATGATAATGGTTAAGGCCCTGTTTGGGATAAATATCAAAAGTTTTGCTTATTTTTACCTTTTTTGAAATTTTTTATCTTTTAACTAATTATTTTTGGGTAAATTACACTGAACTCTCCTGAGATTTTGGTCAAATACAGTTAATTCTACCATTTTGAACAAATTACACTGGCCTCCCTTACAATGAAACGGTGTTAACGAAAAAGTTAAAATACCAAAATACCCTCAGATAAATATTGTTTGCCTCAGAATATATATATATATATATATATATATATATATATATATATATATATATTAACGCACAGCGCCCTCACCC